>SJYC01058357.1:0-14377 GCA_006408675.1 Madoqua kirkii | reverse complement strand
TATATACCTAATGATGTCACCATACAAAGGTATTACATAATTAATGATATTCTCTACATATTACATTGCATACTCTTGATTCTTTTTTTTTTCAAATGGAAGTTTGTAACTCTTAATCTCCATCATTTATTTATTTTCTACCCCCAGCTCTATCCTCTCTGACAATGACTTCTTTGTTCTCTGTATCTGTAAGTTGGTTCCTGATTTATTTTTGCTTATTTTGTTTTTTTAGTTTTCACATGTAAGTGGAATTGCAAAATATTTGTCCTTCTCCATCTAAATTATCTCACTTGCCTAATAACCTACAGGTCTGTCTATGCTGTCACAAACAGTGAGATTTATGGCTGAGTAATATTACATTTGGAGAAGGAAACGGCAACCTACTCCAGTACTCTTGCCTGGAAAATCTCATGGATGGAGAAGCCTGGTGGGCTACCATCCATAGGGTAGCAAAGAGTCAGACACGACTGAGCTTCACTCACTCACTTTAATATTACATTGCATATGGATACCACATCTTCTTTATCCATTCATTTCTTAATAGGGACTTAGATTGCTTGCATATCTTTGTTATTATAAGTATGTTGCATTGAAGATAGGGGTGAATGCATCTTCTCAAATTAGTGTTTTGTTTTCTTTGGATAAATACCCAGGGACTGGAAGTGCTGGATTGTATGATATTTCTATTTTTATTTTTCAGAGGGATCTTCATACTGTTTTCCATAGCACCTACACCAGTTTACATTCCCACCAACAGTGCATGAGGGTTCCCTTTTCTCTACACCCTTGCCAACACTTGCTATTTCTTGTCTTTTTGATAATGGCCACTGTGACAAGTGTGAGGTGAATCTCTTTGGGGGTTTGATTTCTCTTTCCCTGATGGTTGGTAATACTCAGCATCTTTTTATGTACCTGCTGGCCATCTGTAGGTCTTATTTGGAAAAATCTGTTTAGATTCCTCAGTTTTAAATTTTTTTGATGTTGGGTCATATAAGTTTTGTGTATTTTTACTATTAACCTCTTGTAATATGTCATTTGTAAACATCTTCTCCCATTCAGTGGGTGGCCATTTCACTTCGTTGATCGTTTCCTCACTGTGCAGAACCTTTGTAGTTTGACTTTTCTGTGTGTATATTTGCTTCTGTTTCCCTTGCCTGAGGAGACATTTCCAAAAAATATTACCAAAACCAGTGTTGAAAAGCATATTGCTTATGTTGTCTTCTAGAAGTTTTATGGTTTCATGTGTTACATTTAAGTCTTTCATTCATTTGAATTTATTTTTGTGCACGGTGTGAGATGGTAATCCAGCTTGATTATTTTGTATGTAGCACTCCATATTTTAAACTAAATTAGTGAACAATTGGTTTTGCTTCATCATTACAAATATCACTGATTGATATATCAGAGAATATCATCATTTTTATTTTACTTTTGCTTTTTTTTCCTTAACATGACTTATTCCTTATGATATATTGATATACTTTTGAGATATGGCCTATTTAATTTGGTATGTAGCTTAAATAATTTATTTACTATTCCTTCTAGGTAGTGAGAAAATCATATCCTTGTAAGTACTACATATATAAATATATTACAATGGCTTAACAAGTACATGCTCATGTATGCTCAGTTGTGTCCAACTCTCTGCAACCTTGTGGACTATAGCCCACCAGATACCTCTGTCCGTGGGATTTTCCCAGCAAGAATACCAGAGTGGGCGGCCATTTCCTCCACCAGAGGATTTTCTCGATCCAGAGATTAAACCCATGTCCCTGTGTCTTCTGCATTTTGCATGCAGATTCTTTACCACTGAGCCAGCAAGGAAGGCCTAGTTTTAAATACAGACTGTATCAAAGGTACATATTTTCAAAGTTCAGGTTTTCTTTTTCCCTTTTAATCTTAATATTTCACTAATAAAAAAGTAAGATATTTAAAAACAACTTTGCAGAATTAATTAGGGCAAATTATAGTTAACTTAAACTATCCTAATTGACGTTTGCTTGTGCTATAATGTTAGAATACTTTATGGGCATTTGGTGTGCACTCTTTGCAAATTGAGGAAATATAACCTTATCATCAGTTAACTATCAAGTGTCTAGCTAAATTTAGCTGAGACATGTCCTATTATACAAGTTCCCACTTAACCAAGTTGACTCCCATTAGCCACTGTGCTATAATGGCTTGTGGGAAGACTGAACAGAAAATTGAATTAATGAAAGCCATTTCTCAATCATTTCTCATTCTCATAAAATGATTAAAGCTGATGTAAGAGGGCTCATTAAAACAGAAAACATTAGGCTCATTAAAAAGCCATTAAACCATCTCACTTCTCTGATTTATTTTATTGTAACCTTATTTGGTCACTGTTTAAAAGTCACTGCACCCCACATTTCTTTTCTTATCAGTGAGGAAATGTTATTTAAAATGTACACTTTGGCTATGTGGCCATATGATCTTAAATCATCTTATACTGCTCTTTCTTAGTGTCTAATCCTTTAAGACTGTCATCTGACTACTAAAGCTGGAAATCAGCTCATGATACACAATTGGAATGAATTTACCTCCAATGTATGTTTAAGCTAATCTTAAATTGCACAAAATGTCTTATTTCACCTTGTATTGTTTAATCTTGAAATTAAATTACAGCTTATTCAGGCAAAGTTGATATCCACTGGTCATTGGATGATGATAATGTTACTAAGTTAAGCAGCAATAACTTGTATTGCCAAACAATTACAAAAAAATCTCAAGTGGCAAATATGTCTTTATGAGAGGTTTGTTTGTACAGGGTATACTTGAAATGTAATGAAATTAGAATGCCAACAAATTTTTCTTTTTTCCTAAGAATGATTTCATAATATATCTTTGCAAGGATAGATCTGAATAAAAATGCCTTAGTTTAAAAAATAAAGTGTGTATTAGAATTCATATAGAAGATAAATCTCAGCAGTGTCCACAGGACTGAAAAAAAATCTGTTTTCATTCCAATCCCAAAGAAAGGCAATACCAAAGAATGCTCAAACTACAGCACAACTGCACTCATTTCACACACTAGTGAAGTAATGCTCAAAATTCTCCAAGCCAGGCATCAACAGTATGTGAACCATGAATTTCCAGATATTCAAGCTGGTTTTAGAAAAGGCAGAAGAACCAGAGATCAAATTATCAACATCCATTGGATCATCAAAAAAGCAAGAGAGTTCCTGAAAAAAAACATAAACTTCTGCTTTATTGACTATGCCACAGCCTTTGACTGTGTGGATCACAACAAACTGGGAAAATTCTTCAAGAGCTGGAAATACCAGACCACCTGATATGCCTCCTGAGAAATCTGTATGTGAGTTAGGAAGCAACAGTTGGGACTGGACATGAAACAACAGATTGGTTCCAAATAGGGAAAGGAGTGTGTCAAGGGGGTAAATTGTCACCCTGCTTATTTAACATAGATGCAGAGTACATCATGAGAAATACTGGGCTGGATGAAGCACAAGTTGGAATCAAGATTGCTGGGAGAAATATCAATAATGTCAGATATGCAGATGACACCCCCCTTATGGCAGAAAGTGAAGTAGAACTAAAGAACCCCTGATGAAAGTGAAAGAGGAGAGTGAAAAAGTTGGCTTAAAGCTCAACATTCAGAAAATGAAGATCATGGCATCTGGTGCCATCACTTTATGGCAAATAAATGGGGAAACAATGGAAACAGTGATAGATGTTATCTTTTGGGGCTCCCAAACCACTGAAGATTGTGACTGCAGCCATGAAATTGAAAGACACTTGCTCCTTGGAAGAAAAATTATGACCAACCTAGCAGCATATTACTTTGCCAACAAAGGTCTATCTAGTCAAAGCTATGGTTTTTCCAGCAGTCACGTATGGATGTGAGAGTTGGACTGTAAAGAAAATTGAGTGCTAAAAAAATGATGCTTTTGAACTGTGTTGTTGGAGAGGACTCTTGACAGTACCTTGGACTGCAAGGAGATCCAACCAGTCCATCCTAAAGGAGATCAGCCCTGGGTTTTCATTGGAAAGACTGATGTTGAAGCTGAAACTCCAATACTTCAGCCACCTGATGTGAAGAACTGACTCCTTTAAAAAGATCCTGATGCTGGAAAAGTTTGAAGGTGGGAGGAGAAAGGGACAACAGAGGATGAGATGGTTGGATGGCACCAACGACTTAATTGACGTGAGTTTGGGTAAACTCCAGGAGTTGGTGATGGACAGAGAATCCTGGCCTGCTGCAGTCCATGGGGTTGCAAAGAGTCAAACTCACACCACACTGGCACGTGTGACAGCCCTGGGGTACCTCGAGGGCAAGCCACAGATCCTTGTGTCCGCTTGACGGGGAGCCTGACACTGCTGCTGAAGCTCGGGAGGAAAGCGGCCGTGCACATCTCCACACAAGACGAGGCCTGACTCCCCTGTGGGGACTCCAGGGGACCCCCAAGACCCATGTCAGCACAGGTGAGGAAAGCTCAGGCTCCAGCCTCAGCTCCAGACGAGGACTGAAGACCCGGCGCCAACTGAGGAGGAATCCCCAGAGGCCCCTCTCAATTCGCAGGGAGACTGGCCTCCCCTGAGGCCACAGGGGCGGGTCCCTGGGGTTCCCATCGTAACTTGAGAGGACCCCGCCACAACTCGAGAAAAACCTGGAGCTTCTCCTCTGCAGGCGGGGTGAAGCCCTTTTCTGCTGTGGCGTCTTGGGGGAAATCACTTCTTCCCTTGTGGACCTCGAAAGGCTCCTTCATACCCTTGCTGTGACCCACAGCAAGTGAGCGACTGAACTTAATTGAACTGAGCTGAGACAATAAAAATATTATAAGATACATTTGGAGTAGAAAAATTAACACTAGCAAAGCAATAAAGGAACTCTGAAATCTCAGTGGCTTCATCCTCATGTTGCAGTCTGATGCTGTTTTGATAGCCTCTGTCCATCTTACAACTGTGCCTTCTGGAATGTGGTGGACATGAGGATGCACTGCCACTATCCTCTCTCACAGAAGAACACATCGCAGTTAGAAACTGACAGCTGTTTTGATATAATGTGGAATAAAGGAAATGGCAACCCACTCCAGTATTCTTGCCTGGAAAATTGCATGGACTTAGGAGCCTGGTAGGCTACAGTCCCTGGGGTCACAAAGAGTCGGACACAACTGAGGGACATCACTTTCACTTTGAAATAGGCATTTTTTCCCCCTTACCAATCTGTGTAGCTCCCAGAAGAATTAAAGCATGCACAGCATCTTGGCTTCCATTTGTGCCTCTGTCCAGTCCTGTTTCCTTCCCTTCCCTTCCAAGTGTATTGTTGATCCCTAAAGCATTACCTAGTAAACATTCTACACACTAAACTCCATGTCAGAGTCAGCTTCCCAGAAAAGTCCATCTTCACTTTGGACTTTATAATCTCCAGTGTTGCTAAAGCAGGAAAACAGAAAGATGAGAAAGAGACAAAAGTTGTCAAATGCCAGACCCCAAAGTGAAATATCATTTATACTCTCCATTCAATGGCCAGAATTAGTCATATGGCACTGAATGAACTGCAAGTCTGACTCGTAGAAATGTTGGAAAATACATCAACTCTTGATGAGCAGTGTCACTACCATATACTCAACTTCAGTGTTACTTTTGACACAATACAGATATTTTTAATCATTACACTAATCACAGAACCATCTTTACATTAATCTTGGATTTTATACAAAATATTTTGCCCATTTTTTGGTGATGACAAATTATTCCTTATACCTAAAATATTTTCTTTCAAAATCCTTCTGTGGCAATTTTGGCCTATATCTAAAGAAAGATGGAAAACCATCTATTGCTATGCAGAGTCACAGCCTAACTGGATGGTCTTATATGGCCCCTTGGACTGCAAGGAGATCAAACCAGTCCATTCTAAAGGAGATCAGTCCTGGGTATTCTTTGGAAGGACTGATGCTGAAGCTGAAACTTCAATACTTTGGCCACCTAATTGCGAAGAGCTGATTCTGATGCTGGGAGGGATTGAGGGCAGGAGGAGAAGGAGATGACAGAGGATGAGATGGCTGGATGGCATCACCGCCTCGATGGACATGAGTTTGGGTGACCTCCGGGAGTTGGTGATGGACAGGGAGGCCTGGCATGCTGCAATTCATGGGGTCGCAGAGTCAGACATGACTGAGTGACTGAATTGAGCTGAACTGAACTGATACTTACTTATAATCTTAAATCCTGATTTAATATTTTATTAGAGTATGCCTTCCCTTTCTCCAATCAGTGAACCACATTTTGTGCTTGCAGCAAGGCAAAGTAATAACTATTATCTTAATGACAGTACTAACAAAGGAAACTAATAAGCTGATAATTAAAAATTATGGAGAACTGGCT
This sequence comes from Madoqua kirkii, assembly GCA_006408675.1. Taxonomy (NCBI): domain Eukaryota; kingdom Metazoa; phylum Chordata; class Mammalia; order Artiodactyla; family Bovidae; genus Madoqua; species Madoqua kirkii. Next base: position 8,011 of record SJYC01058357.1, on the reverse strand, counting down.
GTGAAATAAGCTACAATCATTAAAGATAGTATTATTGTCCCTACTTAATAAGAAACAAGAGGCATCAAAAAAATATAGAAAAACTTGCTTAACATCAGCAAGTAGTAAGTGTAGCTGGAGCTTCAATTTACACCCATCTGGGTGAAAGCCTGTGTTGTAACTACTGTGTAAGACTCCTACGAGAGCCTTGAATGTTTTTCTCCAGCCTTCTTTCCCTTTAAAGTCATCATATATAACTAAATGCCACTGGACATTTTCTTCCCAATATATTTAAACTAAAACAGTGGACTGGAAGTTAGCCTAGAAAATGCATTACTTTAGAGAATATCTGCAAACTAAAGAACATACCAAACTTCCCTCTCAAATGCCTCTGAATCTGTTTATTTCATGTGATTTTATGTTTAAGTCTTTGAGTAAATTGAGAAAATCGTCATGTTATATGTGTGTGACATATAAATCCAGTAACTCTGAAACAGATATTTCCACTTAGTAATATTATACTGATATTAGTAACACTCAAGTGATATTTAAAATTACAAATAGTTTAATTACAGATTTAAATAAATCAAGAAATGTTTCTTCATTTGAATGATTGAAGAATGAAGCTGCAGTTGCATAAAGGTTGAATATCATTTGGAAATTCCCAGAGTACAATTAGATCAACCTCAAGAATGATACATGTAAACTATGCTCAAAATTAGATGCATACAAATGACACCTACTCATTAGTTTTTAAGTAGAGATTTTTAGAATAAAAGTGTGGTGGTACTCTGGTTTTATTCTCATCAGTGTTCTGTCTTTGTATAAATGTACGTGGAAGTTCTGAAAATAATCTGAAATTGTCCTGATGAACATGTTATACCACAAACTCAATCGACTGGATGATTTTAATGGTTCTCAGCTAACACAGTTTTATAGATCACAATAGATATACTAGTTCTTATTCAGGTCATCCTCTTCACATACTAGGCTATAAGCACTGTTGAAGCCAGCTGTTCTGTTTCTTCATTTCTATGCTTCCCTTGTTTTATACACAACCATGTGCCTCTACATGTACAAATAAGTCACATACATAAATACACCACACAAATAAATACAGTAACTGGTATTCAAATTACTAACCTCTATCTTGTTTATACTATCAAATTAGGTAATCTAATCTCATTCTGGAAAGCATTTTTTTCCTTCAAGGTTTCAATGCATAATTATTTTCTGAAATACTCAATGTAAGTATCCTGGTTAAATTAATAAAACACAGGAAATTCCTTCTCAGTCCAGTGTTTAGAATTTTGAGCTCTTACTGTTAGGGTCTGAGTTCAATCAGGGAACTAAGATCCCACAAACTGTGCAGTCTGGTTAAAAAAAAACAAAACCAAAACTTATATCAGATGCATCTCATATTTATAAGCATTTAAGCTTATATGTGGCTTCACTAGTGGCTCAGATGGTAAAGCATCTGCCCGTAATGTGGGAGACCTGGGTTAAATCCCTGGGTCAGAATGATGCCTTGGAGAAGAAAATGGCAACCTACTCCAGTACCCTGCCCAGAAAAATCCCATGGACAGAGTAGCCTGGTAGGCTACAGTGCATAGGGTCACAAAGAGTCAGACATGACTGAGCGACTTCACAAGCTAATATATATTTTAAGTTTTAGAACAAGGATTCAAACACACTCTTCCCAAGGTAGCAAAATTGTTTAACAATTCTGCTGTATTGAGTCCTCATTTATTTATATCCTTAAAAAGGCAAGTATATTTTTTTTTATTTTGAAAATCCTGAAAACAACACATTTTTTTTTCTCAGTAAGCTTTTTCCCTTTAAAATAATTTTAGACTTAGGAAAATTTTGAAGATAGTAGAGAGTTCTCCTACTCTACAGCCATTTTTCTTATTAAATTTTACATAGTAAGGTATATTTGTTACAGTTATTGGACTAATATTGATACCATATTATTAATGGATGTTTATTCATATTTCCTTAATTTTACCTAAGGTTATATTTTCCATCTGAAGATTACATCCAGGATACATTACGTTTAATCATATATTTCAGAGTTCCTCTTAGCTGTGATGGTTTCTCAGATTTTCCTTATTTTTGTCAATGTGGTGGTTTTGAGGAGCACTGGTCAGGTATTTTGTAGAAAATATCTTTATGGATATGTCTGTAATATTTTTCTGATTAAACTGAGGTTGTGAGTTTTGCATAGGAAGACCACAGAAAGAAAGTGCCATTTTCATCATGTTATATCAGGGTGCATATTATCAACATAACATCACTGTTGATACTAACCTTGATTATCTTGAATAACTGATAGTGTTTGGCAGGTTTCTCTGCTATGAAATTACTCTTTCCCATGCTTGCTCATTGTACTTTTTGAAAAGAGGTCACCATGAGGAGCCAACACTTAAGTTTGAAGGCTTATACTCTACTTCTTGAGAAGAGGCAAGTATATTTCTTGGGATTATATTTCTGGGTTTCCCTGATAGCTCACTTGGTAAAGAATTTGCCTGCAATGCAGAAGACCCCAGTTTGATTCCTGGGTCAGGAAGATCCACTGGAGAAGGGATAGGCTACCTACTCCAGTATTCTTGGGCTTCTGTTTGACTCAGCTGGTAAAGAATCCACCTGTAATGCAGGAGACCTGGATTTAATCCCTGGGTTGGGAAGATACCTGGGAAAAGAGAAAGGCTACTCACTTCAGTATTCTGGCCTGAATTCCACCCCATGGTCATAGAGTCAGACACAACTGGGTGACTTTCACTTGCACTTTTTTACTTTTCTCTTTAGTATGCATACAGAGGAATGTCAGGATACAGAGGAATGTCAGGATTATAAACTTTGTATCCCTAGTAGAAAAAAAAAATATCAATTTTACTTAATGCCCCCCCCCTTTTTTTTTACCTTTAGTTTTACAAGCTCTACTTTTTAAGTTATTTGAGTCAGCACCTTTCCCTTCCCCATTCAAGTGAGATGGTTTCATACAATTTTAATGGAGTTAGATTCTTTTGTTATAGTCATCATTACCTCCTTCGAACCCTTGACATCCTAAATGGCTTTTTATTTTTTATATATTTTTTCTAAATGGTTTTATAATGTTGCATGTATTAAGATTCAAATCTTCATGCTGTAAAGTTTGGTGTATTTTGACAAATGTGTGATATCCACCATCACAGTCTCATACAAAAGAGTTTCACTGGCCTAAAACATATCCTGTTCTTCACCTATTTAACCCTCCTCTTTTGTTGCATCTTCTATAAACCACTGATCTTTTTTTTTACATTCTCTATAGTCTTGCCTTACCCATAGTATTGTATAATTGTTTTTGACAAATGTGTGATATCCACCATCACAGTCTCATACAAAAGAGTTTCACTGGCCTAAAACATATCCTGTTCTTCACCTATTTAACCCTCCTCTTTTGTTGCATCTTCTATAAACCACTGATCTTTTTTTTTTACATTCTCTATAGTCTTGCCTTACCCATAGTATTGTATAATTGAAATCATACTGTTTGTAGCCTTTTCACAGTAGCTTCATTCAGTCATGTCCAATCTTTGAGACCCCATGGACTATATAGTCCATGGAATTCTCCAGGCCAGAATATTGGAGTGAGTAGCCTTTCACTTCTCCAGGGGATCTTCCAAACCCAGGGATTGAACCTAGGTATCCCACTTTGCAGGCAGATTCTCTTACCAGCTGAGCCACAGAGAAGCCCCTTTCATTTTGCATAAAGCATTTAAAATTTATCTGAATCATTTGTGGCTTCATAGCTCACTCTGGAATTTCTGTCTTTAGTTAGCACATAAGGCCATTTACATTTAAAGCAATTCTTGATACATTTGAGTTTAATAACAGTTTACTACTTATTCTGCTTGTCCTTTGTTTCCTCCCTCCCCTTTTGTCCTTTCTTAGGTTTTAACTGAGCATTTCATATAATTCCATTTTATTTTCTCTATTGGCATATTAAGTGTGTTTCTTAAAATAATAGTGATTTCTCTAGAAATTATAATATACAGTTTTAATGAATTCACAACCCTCTTTAGTGACACTATATTTCTTCACGTGTAGCCCAGGTAACTTTTATAAAAGAGTATATTCAGTTTCTCCTTTCTGGCTCTTAGAACCTTGCTGTGATTCATTTCACTTATCCCTATGCTACAACCATTAAACACAATATTAATAATACTTTCAACAATTTTCTTTTAAATTATTAAGAATGATTTCTTATTTCAGTATTTATTCATTTATTTCTTCCTTGATGCTCTTCTATTCTTTATGTAGATCTAAGTTTTAGACTTACATCATATTTCTACTCCCTGTCAGCTCAGTCGTGTCTGACTCTTTGCGACCCCATGAATCGCAGCACTCCAGGCCTCCCTGTCCATTACCAACTCCCAGAGTCCACCCAAACCCATGTCCATCGAGTTGGTGATGCCATACAGCCATCTCATCCTCTGTCGTTCCCTTCTCCTCCTGCCGTCAATCTTTCCCAACATCAGGGTCTTTTCCAATGAATCAGCTCTTTGCATCAGATGGCCGAAGTATTGAGCTACTCCCTACGAACTTCTTTAATTTTTCTACTCCCTATGAACCGCTTTAAATACTTCATAGAGGGTAGTTCTGTTGTCAATGAATTTCTATAATTTTGGTTTAATTGAGAATGTCTTGTATCTCCTTCACTTTTAAAAGTTTTAGAATTCTAAGTTTATGCTTATTTTCTTTCAACACATGTTTTACTCTACTCTCTTCTTGCATGGTTTGTAACAAGACTCTTGTGATTCTTACCACTTTCTTCTATAGGTAGAAAGTTTTTATCCTTGAGATTCTTTCAAGATTTTAATTTTGATTTTGTCAGTTTGTCTGCAGTTTGAGTATATGCCTAGATATAGATTGTTTTGGTCATTATCCTGTTTGATGTTTTTTGAGCTTTCCAGATCTGTGGTTATCTGGTATTCATTTTGGAACATTGTCAGTAATTAGTTTTTCAAATATTTTTTCTTCTCCATTCCCTCTTTTTTCTCTTTCTGCTATTTCAGTCATGTATCTCACAGCATTTGAAATTGTTTGGAATGTTCTTTTTTTTAATTGCTACTTTTTGTCTTTGCATTTCAGATTGAATGTTTTTATTGACCTATATTAAAGCTCAGTTACTCTTCTGCCATGTCCAGTTCTACTGATAAGCCTCCCAAAAGCATTCTTTCTTTTTGTTGTAGCATTTTTGATTTCTACATTTCTTTAGTGTTTTGATATTTGGTTTCACCTATTTTCTTTGGGTTTCCATAAGAACTCTTTATTAGTGTCAGTATCTTACAGATCTCTCAGGTTTAATCACTCCTATTGATTTGGAGTTCTTTTGTTTTAAGGTAAAGCATAAGGAGGGGATTCACTTTATAATTTTATGATTAAATCTCAGCCTTTTAATAGGCTTATGTTCCTTGTCCATGAGTGACCTGCATGAGTGTTAGTTTTCCTACTCAAGTAAAGAGACTATGAGAACTATTTGGGGAGAAAGTCCCTTCCCACAGCTTGGACAACAACCTGATAAAACCTTTTTTATAAAGATTAAGCCTTGTTTTATGAAATGATGGAGTAGAGTTTCTAAAAAGTGTTGTATTATTGCTTGCTTGTACAGAAAATTTAATCAATCATTGGTTCAATTCAATTGTTCAGTCATGTCCCACTCTTTGTGAACCCATGGGCTGCAACACGCCAGGCTTCACTGTCCATCACCAACTCCTGGAGCTTGTTCAGACTCATAGCCATCGAGTCAGTGATGTCATTCAACCATCTCATTCTCTGTCACCCCCTTCTCCTCCTGCCTTCAATCTTTTCCCAGCAACAGGGTCTTTTCTAAAGAGTCAGTTCTTTGCATCAGGTGGCCAAAGTATTGGGGCTTCAGCTCCAACATCAGTCCTTCCAATAAATATTCAGGGTAGATTTCCTTTAGGATTGACTTGTTTGATCTCCTTGACATCCAAGCAACTCTTGAGAGTCTTCTCCAACACCACAGTTCAAAAGTATCAATTTCTTAGCACTCAGCTTTGTTTATGGTCCAACCGTCACATCCATACATGACCCCATACTCAACCATATATATATATATATATACATATTTCCCCTCATTATTGGATTTCCTTTCCATCTAAGTCATCACAGAGCACTGAGTAGAATTTCCTGTGTGCTCCATGTTCTCACTGTGGTGGTTTAGTTGCTAAGTTGCATCCTACTCTTGTGACCCCATGGAGTGTGGGCTTCAAGGCTATTCTGTCCATGGGATTCTCCAGGCAAGAATACTGGAGTGGGTTGCCATTTTTTTTCTCTAGGATGTTCTCACTAGTTATCTATTTGATGCATAGTGCTGTATGTATATTAATCCCAATCTTCCATTCTAAATAGCTACTTATGTTCTCTACCCTCCAGAGCTTCAAAGCCTTTTTCCCCTTACCATTTTATGGTGAGAACAGTAAAAAGTTGCGGTTCTTTGAGGTAAACTCTTTTTTTATCTCAAGAACGGCATTTAGGGGATTCCTTACAATTGTGGGTACCAGACTCTGCATTATATTATTTGATACTTAGCCTGTCAAAATAGCTAAGTTAAGGATCCAGCAGATTCTGCTCCACGAAACCAAATCTTGGCTATGATAATTTCACTTCAACTGCTATTCTAGATTTCAGACTAAGGATTTGCTCACTACCTTCCCTTCCCAACTGGATCTGAGAAAAGTCATTGATTTCAGTTTTATTCAACTTTTTCCTTGTTGTAAGAATGAAAATGACTTCTTAATCTTTACATGAAAATCATTCACTTCTTTTATGCTATCAAATATTGATTCAAGGCTAACAGTATTAGCTTGAATAGATAAAGGCCTAATACAATGCCAGACAGAGTAGCTCGTCATTAAATATTAATCCACTGTTCCTTCCATTTTCTTTTATGTAGATTATGAGGTAATGCTCAATATGTGATGTAGTCATATAGTATATTCTATTCTCTCTCTTTCCCACCCTCAGTCTTTCTCTATATTAATAATTATTGCAATATTTGATAACATAATTGTTTTAAAAGTCCCCCAAGCACAATATTTAAGTATTAGCCATGATATTATAGGTACTATAAAGAACTATTGCAATAATAAGTGATTTTAAGTGCTAAAAAGTATCAAAATTAAATTCCAGTAATAGGAAAGCTTTATTCCAGGCTGAAAGAGAAAAACTAATAAAGTCTAGATTCCTAAAAGTCGTATTTTTCCCCTACTCATCTCTGATTGCAGAATTTCCCATTCTTTCAACAATTTTTATACAATAAGCATTGATTTTCATATAATAATCTAAGCTATTCAGTAGTAATTTAGAGGCAGAAATACCTTGCAGAGTCCCAACTCCATAGCTGGGATCCTTTACAAGGCTGCAACCAAGTTCATGGCTGTGGCTGGAGAACTGAACTGGGAAGGATCTACTTCTAACCTCTTCTAGATTGTTGGCAGAATGTGTCTCTCTTTAGCTTTAGGGTTGAAGGAACTTGATTTTTTGAAAGCAGCTACAGAGAATGAGAGAAATTCTAGTAATATGTTTTCAGTAGTTTAACATGATCATGGGAAAGACACCTCATCAGTTTTGCTGACCTCTAAAATTAGAAATAAGTCATAGTTTCTACTCACACTCAAGGAGAGGGTTTTATGCAAAGCATAAACAAAGGGACACAGATATCACTGAAAGATACCTTAATGTCGTCCACTACAGAGTTCTAGTCATAAACCAGTTAACATCTAGAAGACATAAAGTTTAGAAACTGCTATTACCACTGGAAAAAAGTCAAAATTGTGCAGAAAAATATGATCTGTAAGTTACATAGTTTTATTTTTTAAATTTTTATAGGTCAAGTAAAATTAATAGCATTGACTATTAAATGAAATAAAATTTATCTATAATTATGGATATTTACTTGATGACAAATTCTCAAGCTGCTAATTATTACACGAGAAAAAAATTAGAAAGTAAAAATAAACTACTT
>SJYC01058349.1:0-20805 GCA_006408675.1 Madoqua kirkii | reverse complement strand
TCTGAACTAGAATGTTCAAGACTCTTGAGGGTCCCTTGGACAGCAAGGAGATCCAACTAGTCCATCCTAAAAGAAATCAGTCCTGAATATTCATTGAAAGAACTGATGCTGAAGATGAAGCTCCAAAAGTTTGGCCACCTGATATGAAGAACTGACTCACTGGAAAAGACCCTCATGTTTGGAAAGATAGAAGGCAAGAGGAAAAGGGGACAACAGAGGATGAAATGGTTGGATGGCATCCCCGAATCAGTAGACATGAGTCTGAGTAAACTCCAGGAGGTGGAGATGGACAGGGAGGCGTGGCATGCTGCAGTCCACGTGGAGGCAAAGAGTCATACACAACTGAGCGACTGAACTGAATTGAACTGATTAATATTATTTTGTTTAGCTACTATTGATTGTTTATTTCTTTTGTACCAAGTACAGGAACCTTCTTCCCAAATCTCATCTAATCTTCATAACAACTCTATATAGTGGATATTTTTTACCACAAGAAAATATTATCCCCAGAGTTCCCAAAATTAAGTGAATGGGGAACCAGAAATTTGAGTTCAGGGTTTTTTGAATTCATAGCTCTTGTCCTTAATTACTAAGTTAAGTCCTACAGGATAAATGCATAAGGAAAAAGAGGCCAAAAAACCTATAGTGCTCTTTATTTTATATACAACTAGTGTTATATTCAAAACATTGAGTGCTTAATACTAATTAACTCTCTTAGCCTAAAACTCAACATAAAACAAAGATCATGGTATCTGGTCTCATCACTTCATGGCAAATAGACAGGACAGAAGTGGGAGTTGGACCATAAAAAAGGCTGAGAGCCTAAGAACTGATGCTTTTGAACTGCAGTGTTGGGGAAGACACTTGAGAGTCCCTTGGACGGCAAGGAGATCAAACTAGTGAATCATAAAGGAAATCAACCCTGAATATTTATTGGAAAGACTGATGTTGAAGCTGAAGCTCCAATACTTTGACCACTTGATGCAAAGAGCAGACTAAGTGGCAAAGACCCTGACGCTGGACAAGACTGAAGACAGGAGAAAGATGGGGAGACAGAGGATGAGATGGTTGGGTGGTGTCATAGACTCCATGGACATGGGTTTGAGCAAGCTCTGGGAGATGGTGAAGGGCAGGGAGGCCTGGCGTGCGACAGTCCATGGTGTTTCAAAGAGTTGAACACACTGAGCGACTGAACAACAACAACTCTCCTATAACCTAAATTATTATGCTTAACTTAGAATGTTCAGGAAAACTGTATTAGCTCACAAAGAGATGTTAAAGAATAAACAAATCACACTTGATAATAAACTTTAAAAATAAGTTTTAGAGGCAGCAGTGTCACGTTCAGTGTTCTTACTGTGTTAGACAAACTTCATCAAATAGTGCCAGCGTGCTGTTTGTGAGCAGAGGCAATGAGAATAGAAGGGAAATGTCACAACCTGAGATCTTCTAGAGTTTGAGAAATGCACACATTTTCCATATACAGACATGCAAACAAATAACAAGGTTTTGTAATAGCCGGATTCCCACTGAAAAAGGCATAATTTTGATCTCTTTTGCAGTATCATCTCCTGGATCTTTTTTTTTTTTTCTTTCAGAATTTCTCAATTATTTTGGAAACAAAAACAAAATGGATCCATTTCACAGCCTATCAGTTTGGCAACATTTACTGGGTTGTTTTTTAATAGTCACCTGTTATCAGTTGAAGAGATAGTTGGTATAAAATGCCATAATTTGCAAAGAAATAGCATTTCAAGAAATTAACACATTCAAAAATGTCTCTTTTTTATACTTTTTAGAGTGCAAAAAATCTTACTTTACATGACCTAAATTTTATGTTTTTAAAATTATGCATTATAAAAATTTTCCTTTGTTTGGTAATGCAAAGAATATTAGTATTTTGGTTTTCATGAGAAGAAATGCCATGGACAAATGTAGAAGGCCAAGAGCAAATACATGATACATGGCCTTCCAGTTGTTATTTCAGTGAAGCTAACTGTTGAGGATCTCATTTTCAATTACAAAATAAAATTTCCATTTACTCATATCTTCCAGAGAAGCAGCACAAAATCAATGTAAACTAAATGGAGAAAGGTGTTTCAAAATTGTATTAACCAATTCTAAAGTCTCCAAGATGAATATTGACGGAATGCTTCTTAGGTGCTTGGTGAAGATTTGAAGGGTTTAGACCTATAGAATTGTTAATTTAGTACAGCTTAGTGGTTAGTGGTTACTAATATGAACATATTGTTCAGTTCCTGGCCTTACTTATTGGTGTGTAATGATTTTATATCATCATGAAATGAAATGATTCTCACAATAAGTTTAGTGAACATTCATCATCTCATAGAGATATAGTATTAAATAAATTAAAAAAATATGTCTTTGTGATGAGAACTCTGGATTTATTCTATTAACTTTCATGCTTAATATACTAAATGATAATCATAGTTATCATGTTGTACATTATAATTCTAGTACTTATAACTGGAAGTTTTTACCATCTGACTCCCTTTATTCAATTCCCTCTTCCTTGCACTCCTTCCACACTTGCGTAGCCATAAATATATATATTTTTTTCCCTATGAGTTTGTTTATTAGTTTGTGAAGTATAATTCACTTGTAACACTTCGTTAGTTCCTGATACACAGTGTAGTGATTCACTCTTTCTCTACATTTCAAAATGATCACCATAATAAGTCCAGTTACCATCTGTCATCATATAAATATATGTCATTATTTATTGTATTTCCAACATTGTATATGTTATATCCATGACATTTATTTTGTAACTAGAAGTTTGTATCTCCTGATCTCCCTCAACTATTTATCTCCTCTCTCCATCCTCAACCTCTGTGGCAACTGCCTGTTTGTTCTCTATATTTATGACTTTGTTTATGTTTAGTTATGTTGCTTCATTTGTTTAAGCCTAAGTGAAATCATACAGCATTTATCTTTCTCTGTTACCTAAATGTCTTATTTCACTTTAGCATAATGCTTTCAAGTCCATCCATGTTGTCACAAATAGCAAGATGTCTTTCTTTCTTATGGCTGAGTAATATTCCATTGTGTATATATTGGGGGGAGGGCCTTCTTTATCCATCTACTGATGGGCACTCAGCTTGCTTCCATCTTGCTTTGTGCTACTAATGTTATAACTAATATAGATCTGCATACATCTTTTCAAATTAGAGTTCTTATTTTCATCAGATAAATACCCAATAGTGAGATAGCTGAATCAGATAGTGATTGTATTTTTAATTTTTGGTAGAATCTCCATATAGTTTTCCATATTGGCTACACAAGTCTCCAATCCCACTCACAGTGCACAACATCTCCTTTTCTCCACATCTCTCCAACACTTATTATTTGTTGTCTTTTTGTTAATGAACACTTGACAGTATGACCTGATATCTCATTGTAGTTTAGATTTGCACTTGTCTTAAAATTAATGACCTTTCACACCTTTTCATGTGCCTGTTGGCCATCTTTATGTTGACCTTGGAAAATTTTCTATTCAGATCCTCTGGCCATTTTGTAATCTGCTTTTTCTCCCCCCCCCCTTTTTTTTTTTTCCTGATGTTGAGTCGTATTGGTTCTTTGTGTATTTTGGATATTAACCTCTTATGATATGTATTGTTTGTAAGTACCATCTCCATTCAATAGGCAGCCTTTTCATGTTGTTGATAATTTTCCTCACTGTGCAGATATTTTAGTTTTATGTAGTCCCATCTGTTTTTCTCTTGTTTTCCTTGCCTGTGGAGACACCAGACTCATATTTTTGAGTGACGATGTCCCATTAAGGCACAGAGGTAAAATAACCTCTGGATTACAGACTCCAAAGAGGTCCCCCTTTTTTTTGCCTTTTCTGTAATTATTATTCATATGGCTTTCCTGATAGCTCAGTTGGTAAAGAATCGCCTTCACTGCGGGAGACCTGGGTTTGATCCTTGGGGTGGGAAGATCCCCTGGAGAATGAAAAGGCCACCCACTCCAGTATTCTGGCCTAGAGAATTCCATGTACTCTATAGTACATGGGGTGGCAAAGAGTCGGACATGACTGAGAGACTTTCACTTTCATTGTTAATATGGAAATAAGTATTGTCAGTACAACCATCTTCTAATCACCTATACACTTCAGTTCTGTATATACTGACAGTAACATATTATTTCCCATACATCTTAATACCTAGCTGAGACACTCTGATAGGACAGCAGTGTATCATAAGAGCTCTTTTGGAAATATTTTGTCAGATTGTCCAAAGGAGGGATATAATGATTAGTGCTTTAGAGACCTAAAGAGAAGCACATAGATTCACTTTTTATTTTGCCACTGATAATTTTTTGTCCACTTCTCTTTGGTCTGATCTCCAGACTTGCTGTGGCTTAACTTTCATTGTATGTGTGACTTTAATACATTTTTAATTTAAATAAAACTCAGAGACCTCTAATTCTAGGAATAAAGGAATCACATAGGACCAGAAAAGGTGAAGAGAAAAAAAAAAAAAGTGATTGATGTGAAATAGAAAGGAATTTGACAAGAGGAGATATAAATCTTTTCTGTTTCCTATGTTACAGATTTGAACAAATCGAAGATTAAAAATCTTCTCTGCAATTTGCCTAAAGTCTCAATTCATCCTCAGATTTTTTTAACACAACCAATTTAAACACTTTCTATTATCTCTTAGGATCAAAAGAATCAATCAACATCTTCTACAGTCTTGTGGGTCCTCAATCATGCTTGCCCAAGGCAATGAAAATCAAATCAAAAGCTGCCTCTATGGGTAGGGAGTTATAACTCAATATAACAGAAAATACCACACTAGTAAAACCTTGTATAAAATAAAATGTAATTCACACTCACTGAAAACTATATCCTTTCAGAGATTATATGGAAACTTTCTCAATCTGTTTCTTTTTTTCCCTCAAAATGAGGTTTTAAAATGTCAACATGTTATTCTTTCTGAGGCAAAGAATTAAGTTTGTAATTAATCAACTGCTATATTCCTAATATTTTAATTTCTCTTCATTTTGATACATTTAGATTATGGCATTCAATTTAGATTTTTTGAAAAGTCAGTATTCATTTAAAAATATTAGAGATCATATGTAAGCATACAAACCCACATATTTACCAGTATGATTATGATTATATGTGTGTTTGTGTGTGTGTATGTCTGGGTGATAGACATAAAGTGAATGAGGCACAGTAATAGATTTGATAAAAAAGGTAAGAATAGAAACAACAAACCCAGGACAATCATTCAATCTGTATTTTAAATGAAGCTAGTTTGATTATAATAAAGGTCTCAAATGGTTTGTCTGTGATATTTCCTCGCAAATGGACATTAATTTGCTAACTTTATTATCATTGTCTCAATGTTTAGCTGGTGTATATAAAATGTATGCTGAACACAACTTAAAAAAAAGGTTTGAGATTTTGAATCTAATTACTTTTATGAAATGGAAGAAATTGTTTGCTTTTAATTGGTTTAGATGAGAGAAAATTTTCCTGCCCCACTATCCATTTTGTTTTCACTAATTAGTTTCCATTGATTTGAAGTGCACTAATTGATGCTTTTGAACTGTGGTGTTCAAGAAGACTCTTGAAAGTCCCTTGGACTGCAAGGAGATACAACCAATCCATTCTGAAGAAGATCAGCCCTGGGTGTTCATTGGAAGGACTGATCCTAAAGTTGAAACTCCAATACTTTGACCACCTGATGTGAAGACTTGACTCATTGGAAAAGACTCTGATGCTGAGAGGGATTGGGGGCAGGAGGAGAATGGGACGACAGAGGATGAGATGGCTGAATGGCATCACCGACTCAATGGACGTGAGCCTGAGTGAAATCTGGGAGTTGGTGATGGACAGAGAGGCCTGGTGTGCTGTGATTCATGGGGTCACAAAGAGTCAGACATGACTGAGTAACTGAACTGAAAGTCATTATTATTAAGATTACTTTATTATAATTGCTTATCACTATTTGATGAAGGAAATAGTACAGGTAAAATGTTCACTTTTGATCACTGACACAAATGTCTATAATAATTATTTAAGTTAATATAGTGAAAATTGTATTTATAACCATGTCCATAGAATAAGTTATGTATGGAGCGCTTCCTCACACTGTTCCCATACTTAGGGGGACAAAACATGCTGTGGTTACATGTCTATATTTCATGTACATGTTTGTTCGTGTTTATACAAAACAAACTTTTTTTGTGAGGATGCAAATATGTTTAATTTGCATTGATTGCTGAGGAAGGCTTTCTTATCTCTCCTTGCTATTCTTTGGAACTTTGCATTCAAATGGGTATATCTTTCCTATTCTTCTTTGCTTTTTACTTTTCTTCTTTTCACAGCTATTTGTAAGGCCTCCTCAGACAGCCATTTTGCTTTTTTGTGTTTCTTTTTCTTGGGGGTGGTCTTGATTCCTGTCTCCTGTACAATGTCATGAACCTTCATCCATAATTCATCAGGCGAGCTATCAGATCTAGTCCCTTAAATCTATTTCTCACTTCCACTGTATAGTCATAAGAGATTTATTTTAGGTTATACATGGATGGTCTAGCCTCATTCTTCAATTTGTCTGAATTTGGCAGAAAGGAGTTCATGATCAGAGCCATAGTCAGCTTCGAGTCTTGTTTTGTTGACTGTATAGAACTTCTCCTTCTTTGGCTGCAGAGAATATAATCAGTCTGATTTTGGTGTTGACCATCTGGTGATGTCCATGTGTAGAGTCTTCTCTTGTGTTGTTGGAAGAGAGTATTTGCTATGACCAGTGCATTTTCTTAGCAGAATTCTATTAGCCCTTGCCCTGCTTCTTTCTGGACTCCAAGGCCAAATTTGCCTGTTACTCCAGGTGTTCCTTAACTTTCTACTTTTGTATTCCAGTCCCCTATAATGAAAAGGACATCTTTAGGGATGTTAGTTCTAGAAGGTCTTGTAGGTCTTCATAGAACCGCTCAACTTCAGCTTCTTCAGCGTTACTGATCTGGGCATAGACTTGGATTACTGTGATATTAAATGGTTTGCCTGGGAAACACACAGAGATCAT
This sequence comes from Madoqua kirkii, assembly GCA_006408675.1. Taxonomy (NCBI): domain Eukaryota; kingdom Metazoa; phylum Chordata; class Mammalia; order Artiodactyla; family Bovidae; genus Madoqua; species Madoqua kirkii. The sequence continues at coordinate 13,744 of SJYC01058349.1, read as the reverse complement.
TCTGTCGTTTTTGAGATTGCATCCAAGTACTGCATTTCGGACTCTCTTGTTGACTATGATGGCTATTCCATTTCTTCTAAAAGACTCCTATCCACAGTAGTAGATATAATGGTCATCTGAGTTAAATTCACCCATTCCAGTCCATTTTAGTTAGCTGATTCTTAGAATGTCGATGTTCACTCTTGCCATCTCCTGTTTGACCACTTCCAATTTGCCTTGATTCATGGACCTAACATTCCAGTTCCTATGCAATATTGCTCTTTATAGCATTGGACTTTGCTTCTATCACCAGTCACATCCACAACTGGGGAATGATTTTGCTTTGGCTCCATCCCTTTATTCTTTCTGGATTTATTTCTCCACTGATCTCCAGTAGCGTATTGGACACCTAACAGCTTGGGGAATTCATGTTTCATTGTCCTATCTTTTTGCCTTTTCATACTGTTCATTGGGTTCTCAAGGCAAGAATAATGAACTGGTTTTCCATTCCCTTCTCCAGTGCACTACATTCTGTCAGACCTCTCCACCATCACCCGTCCATATTGGATGACCCCACATGGCATGGCTTAGTTTCATTGAGTTAGACAAGTCTGGTCTATGTGGTCAGATTGGCTAGTTGTCTGTGATTGTAGTTTCAGTTTGTCTGCCCTCTGATACCCTCTCTCAGCGCCTACAGTCTAACTCGGTTTTCTCTTAATTTGTTCATGGGGTATCTCTTCACGGCGGCTCCAGCAAAGCACAGGCAGCGCCCCTGACCTTGGACGCGGGGTAGTTGCTGTCACAGCCATCGCAGCTGCCACTCCTGCACTGTCATAGCCACTGCTCCTGCACCTTGAGAAATCTGTGTCCAGGTCAGGAAGCAACAGTTTGAACTGGACATGGAACAACAGACTAGTTCCAAATATGGAAAGGAGTACATCAAGGCTGTATACTGTCACCCTGCTAATTGAACTTCTATGCAGAGTACATCATGAGAAATGCTGGGCTGGAGGAATCACAAGCTGGAATCAAGATTGCTAGAGAAATATCAATAACCTCAGATATGCAGATGATACCACCCTTATGGCGGAAAGTGAAGAAGTAAAGAGCCTCTTGATGAAAGTGAAAGAAGAGAGTGAAAAAGTTGGCTTAAAGCTCACCATTCAGAAAATGAAGATCATGGCAGCTGATCCCATCATTTCATGGCAGATAAATGGGAAAACAGTGGAAACAGTGGCTGACTTTATTTTGGGGGGGAGGGGCTCCAAAATCACTGCAGATGGTGACTGCAGCCAAGAAATTAAAAGATGCTTACTCCTTGAAATGAAAGTTATGATCAACCTAGACAACATATTAAAAAGCAGAGACATTACTTTGTCCGCAAAGGTCCATCTAGTCAAGATTATGATTTTTCCAGTACTCATATATGGATGTGAGAGTTGGACTATAAAGAAAGCGGAGTGCCAAAGAATTGATCCTTTTGAATTGTGGTGTTGGAGAAGACTTTTGAGAGTCCTTGGACTGCAAGGAGATCCAACCAGTCCATCCTAAAGCAGATCAGTCCTGGATGTTCATTGAAAGAACTGAGGCTGAAGCTGAAACTCCAATACTTTGGCCACCTGATGTGAAGGGCTGACTCATTTGAAAAGACCTTGATGCTGGGAAAGATTGAGGGCAGGAGGAGAAGAGGATGAGAGAGGATGAGATGGTTGGATGGCATCACCTACTCAATGGACATGGGTTTGGGTAGACTCCAGGAGGTGGTGATGGACAGGGAGGCCTGGTGTGCTGTGTTTCACAGGGTCGCAAAGAATCGGACACGACTGAGCGACTGAACTGAACTGAAATATATTAAGCATGGAATTTTCAAGAGTCCTAGTATCAACCATAACATCTGCAATCTGTGTGTTACTGGAAAAATTCAAAATCACATTTAATCACACTGTTTATACTCACCTCTAGACCTAAATTTTAAAATATTAAAATTGCTAAGTTTAAGAACATTTACCTATGGTCTTGCATATGTTGAAAATAGCATATGTATTTTCTTTTAATAGATTTAAAATCATTTTCCAAAGGGTTGTCAATTTTTCTAAATGTTATCTATAATTAATTGAGGATTATGTTGAATGAGGCATCCCAGGTGGCTCAGAAATTAAAGAATCTGTCTACCAGTGCAGGAAACCCAGGTTCAATATGTATCTCTCTAGAAAAAAAGAAAGTGTAGTTTTCTCCTTTGCCTTTAGTTTTTCTTCTTTCTCAGCTATTTGTACTACCTGTTTAAACAACCATTTTGCTTTTCTCTTTCTTGGCAGTGGTCTTGATCACTGACTCCTGTGTAATGTCATAAACTTCTGTCCATATTCCTTCAGGCATTCTGGCTATCAGATCTAATTCTTTGAATCTATTTGTCACTTCCACTGTATGATCATAAGGGATTTGATTTAGGTCATACCTGAATGGTCTGGTGGTTTTCTCTACTTTCTTCCATTTAAGTCTGAATTTTGCAATAACTCCCCACTTCAGTAGGTGTTAGTGGAGAAAAGAGGAGTAATAACTGCAGAAACAGTGAAAAGAAGGATCCAAAGGGAAAACAATACCCAGTTGTGCATGTGACACTGGTGATGGAAGTAAAGTCCGATGTGCAAAGAACAATATTACATAGGAACCTGGAATGTTAGGGCCACGACTCAGGGTAAATTGGAAGTGGTCAAAAAGGAGATGGTAAAAGTGGACATCGACGCTTTTGGAGTCAGTGAACTAAAATGGACAGGAATGGGAAAATTTAATTCAGACGACCATTATATCTGCTATTGTGGGCAAGAATCCGTTAGAAGAAATGGGTATCCCTCATAATCAACAAAAGAATCTAAAATGCAGTACTTGGGTGCAATCTCAAAAATAACAGAATGATCTCTGTTCATTTCCAAGGCCATTCAATATCAAATGTTTCATTCAATATCACAGTAATCCAAGTCTAAGCCCCAGTCACTAAAGCCAAAGAAGCTGAACAGTTCTATGAAGACCTACAGGGCCTTCTAGAACTAACACCCCCAAAAGATGTCCTTTTCATTATAGGGGACTGAAATGCAAAAGTAGGAAGTCAAGAAAAAAGTTGAACATAGTCTCACTATAAGATCTATCAATCACGCTCTTAGGTATTTATCCAAATAATTTGAAAACTTATATCCCCCAAAACTGTGTGAATGTTGAGAGCAGTTTTACTCATTCTTGCCAAAAACAATCAAGATGTCATTCAACAGGTGACTGGATAAGTAAACTGATTATATTAATACAATAGAAATAAGCTATCAAATCATGTAAAGGCATGTATGATTCTTAAATGTATTTTGCTCAGTGATAGAAAAAAAAACTAGTCTGAACAGCTTATATACTGGATTATTTGAATTGTATGACATTTTAGAAAAAAAAAAAAAACTTTAGCAATGGTGAAAGGTTCATGACTCACAGGGAATTGAGGGATGAGTGGTTAATAGTTGAAGTACAGGGGATATTTTAAACCAGTGAAGCTATTCTGTATTATACTATTATTGTGAATACATAATTCTGTGCATTTGTCTAATCCCATAGAACTTTACTACAGTACTAAAAGTGAATCTTACTGCATGTGAAGTAAAAAATAGAAATTTAGGAGATTGGACTACACATGGAAGGAAGGCAAAATCTGACAAAACAGTGTAACTGTATTATACATGTATTAAACAGCCTCACTTAAGTGGATGAGATAAAGGACCAGCCTAGTTATTGACACTAAATGGTGTGTGTAAGGCTAAAGGCAAAGAACGAACACATAAGGACTCTCTTCTTCCTGGTAAAGTTTCCCATGGGAGTATGGTTAATATTTGTGATACTACTATAATCGTGTACTAGAAGTAAATAAGTAAATGTGTGGCATATGGAAGAGACAAATTCTCATTGTTAGGAGAGATTTTACAGATAAGCAAGGCAAGTGGTCTTCTCTGGTGGCTCAGAGGTAAAAGAATCGGCCTGCAATGTAGGAGCTGCAGGAGACGTGGTCAATTCCTGGTCAGGAAGATCCCCTGGAGAAGAACATGGCAACCCACTCCAATATTCTTACCTGAAGAATCCCATTCACAGAGAGGCCTGGCGGGCTACAGTCCATCAGATCACAAAGAACCGGACATGACTGAAGCAATTTAGCATGCATACAAGAGAAGTAAGTTTCAATAATCTATGTTGTTGTGGACTAGAATTGGAGATATCAGTGTAAGCTGATGTTTTGCTTAATATAGATACATTTGGATATATAGATGAGTATTTACAGATGTGTAACATAGCATAATAATAACCTCAGATATGCAGATGACACCACTCTTATGGCAGAAAGTGAAGAGGAACTCAAAAGCCTATTGATGAAAGTGAAAGTAGAGAGTGAAAAAGCTGGATTAAAGCTCAACATTCAGAAAACGATCATGGCATCTGGTCCCATCACTTCATGGGAAATAGGTGGGGAAACAGTGTCAGACTTTATTTTTGGGGGCTCCAGAATCACTGCAGATTGTGACTGCAGCCATGAAATTAAAAGAGGCTTACTCCTTGGGAGAAAAGTTACGACCAACCTAGATAGTATATTCAAAAGCAGAGACATTACTTTGCCAACGAAAGTCCATCTAATAAAGGCTATGGTTTTTCCTGTGGTCATGTATGGATGTGAGAGTTAGACTGTGAAGAAAGCAGAATGCCGAAGAATTGATGCTTTTGAACTGTGGTGTTGGAGAAGACTCTTGAGAATCCCTTGGACCGTATGGAGATGCAACCAGTCCATTCTGAAGGAGATCAGCCCTGGGATTTCTTTGGAAGGAATGATGCTAAAGCTGAAACTCCAATACTTTGGCCACCTCATGCGAAGAGTTGACTCATTGGAAAAACTCTGATGCTAGGAGGGATTGAGGGCAGGAGGAAAAGGGGACAACAGAGGATGAGATGTCTGGATGGCATCACTGACTCAATGGACGTGAGCCTGAGTGAACTCTGGGAGTTGGTGATGGACAGAGAGGCCTGGAGTGCTGTGATTCATGGGGTCGCAAAGAGTTGAACACAACTGAGCGACTGAACTGAACTGAACTGAACATAATAATGGCAACCCATTCCAGTGTTCTTGCTTGGAGAATCCCAGGGATGGAGGAGCCTGGTGGGCTGCCATCTATGAAGTCACACAGAGTCGGACACAACTGAAGTGTCTTAGCAGCAGCAGCAGCAGCAGCAACATAACTTAATACATGCACATATTGTTTTTTGCCTTGTCACCTGAGAGGTACCCTGGTAGCAACAAGCATACTTAGCACACAGATTTTGGTTTCTAATACCATTCTCCAAAAACAAAGAAACCCAGGACTTTAGGAGAAATAGCTGATCCATGACTGGAACAAGAAATATAAAAGATGAATCTGTAGCATCTTATAGTTTTCAGAATGTGATGTTCTCAAAAAAGCTACAACCAATGACCTCCTGTATAGCAAATGGAACTCTGCTCAATGTTATGTGACAGCCTGGATGGGGGGGGGGCGGTGTTTGGGAAAGAACGGATACATGTATATGTATGGCTGAGTCCCTTTGCTATTCACTTGCAACTGTCAAAAGATTGTTAATTGCCTATACCCTAATACAAAATAAAAAGTTAAAAAAAAATACTGCAGTGATGATTGAACACAGGAGTCAGATGAAAGGGCTCTCAATGGCCAAAACTAGAAAAATCTGTACAAAAAATAATGTGGTATTGGATTATAGATAGAAGTGTTAAATAAATATTCATGAGTCTGTATAAGGTGATTATCAAATAAATATATAAATGAATGAGAGAAGACAAATATGAGAGAGAATACCAAATAGTTTATAGAAATACTCTACAGTCAAGAAGTCAGAGCCTTACTTTTTGCCCCTTAAATATGGGCTGTGCTGAGTAATTTCTTCCAAAGAGTGTAGTGTAGAATGTGAGAGGCAGAGTGGAGAAACAAGACAACCAGTATGTCAGCACGTAGCCAAGGTTGACATCAACAGTGATACATCATTTTGGCAGCATGTATCCTTCACGAGATGTGATGAAATAGCCCCTCACCTTTGCGGCCATCATCCTCAAAATGTGTAACTCCAGGCTAATCATGAGGATTATATAGACAAACCCCAGTTGAAGAAGATTCTTAAAACTAGTCAGTACTCCTCAAAATACACAACAAATACTCCTCAAAACTGTCAGGATCATCAACAATAAGGAAAATCTGAGAAAATGTCACAGCAGGAGAAACCTAAGGAGATATGATGCCTAATTGTACTGTGGCATTCTGGATAGGATCCTGAATAGGATCCTAGAAGAGAAAAAGACATTGGTTAAAAATTACTGAATAAACTACGAACTGTAGGTAATAATAATGTACTGTTGTTATTGTTGTTGTTATTTAGTCACGGAGTCATGTCCAACTTTTTGTGACCCACTGGACTGTAGCCTGCCAGGCCCCTTTGTTCATGGGATTTCTCAGGCAAGAATACTGGAGTGGTTGCCACATCCTTCTCCAGAATATCTTCCTGAGCCAGGGGTTAAACCTGTGTCTCCTGCTTAGCAGACTGAGTCTTTACTGCTGATCCTTACCATTTGTTTATTCATTATAGCAAATGTACCATAAGAATATAGTGTTGCTCCTAGAGGAAGCTAGATATAGGGTATATTGGAACTCTCTGTACTATCTTTGTGATTTTCTGTAAACTTGAAGGTATTCTAAAGAAATAAAGCTTTTTCTTTATTTTTCAAAATAGATTTTATAAGGAGTAATCACAGATTCTGATTCAGCAGGGGTGGTGTGAGGCTCCACACATATATTTTAATAGATCCTGAGACATTAGGAAACACAGAATTAAGAGGCAAGGGCTAGGTTGTGAATTCACTGAAGACAACAATCTTGTGAGCGAAGCCCACTGCTTTATCCATATAGCCTACTATAATGCCTGTTACCAAGTACACAGAAAAGTAAAGATTTCCTGAATGCATGAATTATAAAATACTGTAGTGAGAAATGGAAGTAGTTATTATTTAACAGAGAAAAAAAATAACGCATTTTAAACTTATTAAGATTTTGTTGTAAGCACATTTGTTAAGAACTCAAATACATAATGAAAACATTTTATCCACATAGCATCTCTGTGATATGTGTAAAATGTGTATTTGCCATATTGCACAAATAGTTAAGCAATTATAATCTTTTCTATGTCACAATATTAGAATCTCTTTTGTGTTGATGAGAAAAAGATTAAATTTCAAAACAGCTTTAAGAATAATAACAGAAGTAGTATGCTAACAAAGATATTTTAATTTCAACATACTTGCACAATGCAACAGATACTATTTTCTTTGAAAGCATTTAATGTATGTTTATACACATAAGTATATAAACTCTGATATTTTTATGTGTCAGTTTATAAACACCTTACATAATGAAAACATTTTATCCACATAGCATCTCTGTTGATATGTGTAAAATGTGTATTTGCCATATTGCACAAATAGTTAAGCAATTATAATCTTTTCTATGTCACAATATTAGAATCTCTTTTGTGTTGATGAGAAAAAGATTAAATTTCAAAACAGCTTTAAGAATAATAACAGAAGTAGTATGCTAACAAAGATATTTTAATTTCAACATACTTGCACAATGCAACAGATACTATTTTCTTTGAAAGCATTTAATGTATGTTTATACACATAAGTATATAAACTCTGATATTTTTATGTGTCAGTTTATAAACACCAATCCCTAGCATGGTAGAATGCAAAAATAAAAGCTTTTGAAAAACAAATAGTAAAGTCTCTCAGTTGTGTCCAACTCTTTGCGACCCCATGGACTGTAGCCTACCAGGCTCCTCCCTCCATGGGATTCTCCAGGCAAGAGTACTGGAGTGGGTTGCCGTTTCCTTCTCCAGGGGATCTTCCCAACCCAGGGATCGAACCCGGGTCTCCCGCATTCCAGGCAGACGCTTTAACCTGATAGTACATAATTAAGTGCAGGTATTGAAGATCTGAAAGATATTTGTATGCTTGAGATGATGTTCCTACTGAAATCTGATTCAGTACAGTTACTAGCTCACTTTAGTGTCTTCATTCACCTTCAGTGTATGTGTGTGTATATGTGTGTACATATATGGGGCTTCCCTGGTAGCTCAGTAGTAAAGAATCTGCCTACAATGCAGGAGTCACAGAAGAGGCGGGTTCAATACCTGGCTCAGGAAGATCCCCTGGAGGAAGGCATGGCCACCCACTCCAGTATCCTTGCCTGGAGAATCCCATGGACAGAGGAGCCTGGTGAGCTACAGTCTATAGCATCACAAAGAGCCAGACACGACTGGAGTGACTTAGCACATGCGCACATGTATATGTATACTATATACATATACTTACTGTTGTTTACAAAGGAACCAGTGAACTATGGGAATATTTTTAAGTACTCTCCAATTACAGAATCAAACATAGTGCATTTAACTCTTAAAAACTGGCCAGATTTTGAAAATAGGTGGCCATGACATTTTCTTCTTCAAATCCTGAACGGTTCATTTTTTTCCTATTAACATTTCAACCAACAGGTGCATAAAGGAACAAAATCAAGATTTAACTCGGATTTTGTACTAAAAACTAATAAAGAACATTTGAAGCTATTGGCTAAGATAATTTTTACGTTTCTAAAAATCATGAAATGTGATTGGTTCATTTAAAGTGTGAAAGTAGTTATATATAATTTATGGAGGCAACACTGTATAGTGGAATAATTAAAAATGATTAAAGGAAAAGCTCGGTTTGTATTTGGCTTTGATACTCACTGTTGGGTTTTTATATTGGGCAAGTACCTTACGCTTCTCTAAGCCTGTTTCCTTATTTCTAAAATGTCTCAATGTCTCAGGCACATACTCAGTTGCTTAGTCATGCCCAATTCATTGCAACCCCATGGAATGTAGCCTGCCAGGCTCCTCTGTCCATGGAATTTTCCAGAAAAGAATACAGGAGTGGATTGCCATTTCCTCCTCCAGGGGATCTTCCCAGGTAAGGGCTCAAACCATATCTCCTGTATCTTCTGCATTGGCAGACAAATTCTTTACCTCTGTGCCATCTGGGAAGCTCAATGTTTTAGGCACCCACCATAAATTTCATATTATTTTCTTCACCATGTTGTGGGATGTTGTTTTCTATTGCAGGATAATTCTTAAGGCCATCTACATTTTTAGTTTATGGTTAAGAGATTTGAATGAGACATTTTAGGGGGGGGTAAGCATTTAATTCAGCTATAACACATAGTAGAAAATAAATATAATCTGTTGTTATCTCATTTTGCCTCTCACATTCTCTTCCTTCCTTTTATCATCCTTTGTTATAGTGATATCATTTGTTCAAATGAACATGCCCTTCATTAAAATAGCTTCAGGGAGATGTGTCATATATAAAATGAATATTATGGTCAGAGTATCAAGAAAATGAAGGAATCTAGCTGCACAGTGATATCAAATGAAGTTTATAAGGTATGGGTCACAATAGCACTGCTGTAATCTTAGTGAGGTCAGTGCCTGAAACTCAAGTGGCAAACTATTTTGGGGCACATGCCCATTTCAGGTGGGAACTGAGATGTAATGGTGCAACAAGCTAAAATGTAGGGCCAAACCACACATGTCAAGTTTTCTATTGTTAATAGCTTCTAAGATAGTTTTAAATGATATGCTATTGAACTTACTAAGATTGTCATTTCCTCCCTTACTGGGTTGTTATAAATCAGTTGCTTGGCTCTATCCTGACAATATAAAAGAAGTACCCTCTAAAACTATACTCAAAAAGACACTAGACATGTTCACCTACATTTACTTCCTTCATAGAGCCATTGGTGCATTAGTTGCTACTAGAAAATAATTACATTATGTAAAGTGCTTCTAACCTCCTAAATATTTAGTAGGTTTCTTCATGGACACCCACTATAAAACCCAGGAGCTTTTCTGCACCCTTCTAGGCATTATTTCCAATATTCAACAGACTCACAATTTTAATTTATGGTTCACAACCTTTCAAATAAAAACTTTTATGATTATCCCTAATATTCTTTCAAATGTTTTTTAATGGTCTTTGTCATCAAAAATTTACTGGAAAATATAATTTAAACTCTTTGAAAAAATATAGCAATTAATAGAGTAATCTTTAACTTTCTCTCCATGAATCATGATGCTTTCTTTGCTCACATACCAATGGACTGAAGTCAAGAGGGCAAAAGATATGGCTTCTGATGGCTCTGTAAAGTTTATATGATATTCCGTGGACTAAATGCTTATACTTCCTTTCTTTCATGCATGTAAACTTCTTATCTGATATCTGAAAGGATTCACCCATACTCAGTAATTACTGTAAATAACTGTTATTATAAAGATATTTAACAAGGTGCTAACCATCTAAGTGGTAACTCTCAGTGACTGGAATCTACCTGATCTTTTGAGTGCAGTATTGGCATTAGATTCTCTGGGTTAGTGGCAGTTGATGAGTTAATGCCAGAGTTTCCAGTGTCCCATGAACTGTCCTTCCACTGCCCATAGTAGAATAAATTCTGTATAAAGATGCACAGACTGCTATGGAACATGGAGGGTGTCAGCCATTCCTCAATATGAAGAAATCAATGTATCATGTCTCTAGTGGCACAGTGTCATTTAGATAGACTCTCAACACTTGGTTACAATCAGGCACTATATTGTATTTAATGTTTGAGTTATGATTAGGAGGAAGACAGATCCATGTATATTTATCTCAACAAAGGATATTTAGTTGCCCTTTTGTTCCTACTCGAAGTACAAAGTCAACTCCTTGCTGATATGTCAGTCATCAGGCATGTTAAACAAAATCCTCCCATTTTATATTAAATTATAGATATTCATGATGGATTTTTTTAAGACTAAAGAGGATAAGACCTTCATAAATAGATTTTTAAAACAAGATGCTTTCATTAACATTTTCAAAATTTCTTCTACCCCAGATCAAAATTTTGTAAGCAGTATTGTCTGCGGAAATAAAACATTATGAGAAGTACAAGATGTACTACGTAAATAACTGGATAGTAACCTGATGGCTAAGAACTTGAACAACTTATAACAACTTTATTATTGTTTGTAGTAAATAGTACTTATTCTCTACAGTTTATTCAAGTGTATTAAATTTTACAGAAGTCACAAGAATTAGAGTATTAACAAAGAAGTAGGTATAATGATGTATTTAGGCCAAAGTTACCTATAATTACAGAGATTAGAAGCTATTTTTTAGCTATTGAAATACTAGAGAATATAGTAGTATTAAGTTAGCCTATACTTAACAACTGTTCTATGCTCCTGAATAGCAAGGATATTAACTTAACTAATGATCCTTTAAATGGGTTTGTAAAATATAATTTAAGCTACTTGCAGCACTCAAAAGAGAGGCATCATTTGTTACTGCCAAAAATCACTGGCATATGGAAATCAGAAAATCATTAGCCTTGATAGGAAAAGATTAATACAGCAGGGAAGAGAACACATTATTTAGAGCAGTTAAATGACAATTGATGCGACCACTGGTGAAACACATAAGAAAAAAGTGGGTATGATTTAGTGAATGATAAATTCTACACTTAGTATTCACGCATGCAAAGGAACAGAAATCTTTGCTCATTAACCATTGCATTTAGTTTGTGAGCCAAAATGCTTCAGGCTGTAGCCCTAATTGTCATACATGTTTATCTCTGTGCAAGTTTAATTTAGGATTAAGAAAAAATGTTGTCCTGAGTGATGAGAGATTATACATTTTTTTCATTTTCTTCATTAGCCTATATTGGTTTACTTAAATCCCTGTTCATACCCACCCTCTTCCAAGGTCTCCACAAAACCCCTAGCTAGAATTAATCTTTCCTGATCTCTCTCTTTTGTCCTCCATTATGCCCCATTTTTTCTGCATCTATTATAGCAGTGTGCTTAATGGCATATTTACAGGTATACATCATTACAGCACCAATTATTCATAGTTGTTTAGTATAGTGTAATACTGTGCTTTTTCTCAGTTTGAATGGTACTTGCCAATCTGCATTGTTTATGCTCTTGAGTCGCTTTGCTATTAAAAAACTTTCTCAGTTAATGATAATTTCTATTTGATTCTCAACAAATATACTGACAATTTCTCAAAGAGTGAAGAAACAGAATGATCGCAGCATCACATATGTGAACCTTAGATGGATATGGGGCCTTGTTCTACCTGCTTGCTCTACCATTTCAACATCTGTAAAGAGTAAGGGAGAGTCAGTTTTCCCATTCTTTTATGTTAATTTAGGTTTCAATCACTTTGTAGAGACTGCATCTCCAAAGGGGCTGTCAAGACTTTGATTTATTTATTACTCATATTTATGGAACTCTCTTCCACTTCATTTTAAAAGACAGTAAGTGGGATATGCCTTTATTTGTGTGTGTACCTATATGCCCTTTATCAATGAGTTTCCCAAAGAAACAGGAATCATACCTCAGTGGTAAAATCTAAAGTGAATATAAAGGCTGAAAAAGAAGTATAAATGTGTGGAGAGGACAAAGTTAGCATACAAACAATCACATTAAGTATTAGCACCTGAAGGGTGCCGACCTGCCTAAAGAGGGCAATAGTTATTAACAGTTTCCACAAAATAATATAAATGTTTTTCTATACTTTCCAGTTTTTCAAGATAAACCAAATGTGATTTTTGTGATATTGTTTAAATCTTGACCAATTAATTTAAACCCTAGTTATTTTGCATATTGTACAAGATCAAGTACAACATATCTAGAGACGAAAGTCAACTCAGGGGCTACCTGTCTATGTCTGCCATAACTATTTTTTTCTCTCCATTCTTACCTGCTTTCTTGCTTCTCTTCTATTTCTTATTCCACTTATCCTTCTCTTTTTATGTGATTGCAAGTATATACATGTATGTAACCTACTTTAATTACCTGCAATCAAGTTATAAAATCAGATATAAAAATTTTAAAATGACAATATGAAACAAGCCATAAATTAAGAATACTAACCAATACCTTGATTTGATCATAGAGTTAGCTTTAACATTTCTACTGACAAATCAAAATGACAAATACAACCAGCTACAATATTTACCATCAATTCCATATAACATACACACATACAGAAAGAAAAAAAACTTTAAAAAAAATCCTAGAAATTTCAGAGAGGGAAACAGGAATATCCTTGTACTGAATTCTGGATAAAATAAAATATCCTGAGCGAAATCATACATAACGTCCTCAAAAATATCTCTGTATTAAATACCAGTTTTGTAGGATCACTTTTTGTGGTGTTCTTTTATGTAAGAAAAGTCTTATTAAATACCAAACAAATTTTGTAGTGTTTGCAGTGGAGTGACAAAATTGTGAAAGTCAGGCACAGACCTGTTAACTGGATTTGGCAGAGATGGGTAGAGTACATATAACGCTAAAGACATTTTATTCATTTTTGAGTCCTTTGAGCTCTTAACGTTTTCTGTGTGTAGAAGGTGCTCTATGAAAGTATGAGGTGAAAACATGAATTGAATTAACTACACATTTGATGGTGGATAAAAAGAAATGTCTTAAATACAAAACACTAGGTTTAAGAAAAAAGCATTTGCAGTTTACTGGTCACAGTATGACTAAAAATTAAGTTTAAGAGTTGTTTCGATGTCTCATGGACTTTTCATTTACATTATTAGAAACAGAGGCCCACTACATATGCCAA
>SJYC01058347.1:0-16718 GCA_006408675.1 Madoqua kirkii | reverse complement strand
GACAACAGTAAAAACTATTTTGTTCTCTAGTTATAACTACCAAATTTAAACCCAAATAACTATGTATTTATGTTTTTAAATTCACATTACCACATTATGTATTTTTTGTACCACTGTTGTACAGTGGAGACATAGGCTCCTATACACACACACACACCACTTCTATCACTCCATATAAAGTTAAAATGAGGTTATTTGGCAAAATTTTGTAAGCAGAGAAGCAGCAGAAAATACCATTCCCCAGGCTCACATTATCCCATAAGAGAGGTGTTCACAGAGTGGGCATAGGTAAAGTGGATGAACCATGGCAAACTGGCCAATAGAAAGAGACATTGACCTCATTATGTATTTGCAGAAAAAAGAGGGACAAGGAACCTCTATGTGACTATACATCAGTGTAGGCTTTCTGGTATAACTGATTTTATTAGGAAGGAAGAGCCTCCAGAATAACTCGGACATGCAGAACCAGTGTTTTGCTAAGTTATTAAAAATGGAGAAGTAATGAACATCCAAAACAATTAGATTCATCCCTTTTCAACAAAGTGAGCAAATTTCCTTTGTGAATGTATATACCTCTCTTGCATGCATATACTCTAGTGTTCAGATATTGATTTAAATCTTATAATAATAATTTTAGAAAGTGATATACAATGGCAAGTCATAAAAGCTTAACTAAAATTAATTTACATATCAAAAGATAGTATTTTAGTATCTTTGAAAATGTTACCTAAGACACACACACACACACATATGATTGAAAAGCTTTTTATGTGTGTTAAGAAGTGTTTCAAATGTAACTTTCTGTTTACTAAGTTATTCAAGTCACTGATGTGAATGAGTTAAAATATGTGACTGACATGTTTGCAATTGGTCCTAATTTTATGATTCTGAGTATTAAAGATTATTAACCCCCAAATGTCACTACAAGATTATCAAAATGCATGTGATTATTGTTTAGTTTCAGATGTGTATAAGAGACAGATGTAATATCTATTAAGTTATGACTAGATAATTTGTAACCCCTGCAGTATTAGGAAAATAACTTTCGTAAATTTTACCATTAAGATGATATTCATTGGCCACAAACTAATCTTTTCATTAGTGATAACAATTCAAGTTTGAAAAGAGACTGTAGAAATCTTCAATAATATCCAAGCAGCAAAATATGAGTGAAAATCACATCAACATACTCTGCAATTGTAATCTCCATGATAAAAATGCAACTAAAATGAGAAATAAATCATCTTGATGACAACTTATTTCCTACTTATAATTCCTGTTTTCTATGAACAATGGTCAATTAGACCAAGTGAATAGAAAACAGTGGTTTTCCACTTCTGTTGTTCATCAGACTGCATATCATTAGAAATTTATGTATATTTATACATATCTGGGCTTCTACTTTTCATGGGTAAGAGCTAGGAATATTTATTTTAAAAATAAAAATACTTTTTTATAAAAGGTATTAATGTTCAACTGGGGCTTAAATAACTGATTATTAGTTAACGTGAATGCAAGATGTATCTGGGCAGTATGTGATTTCATGGAAACATTGTGAGAAGCCTGTCCTCTCCATGTAAGTAAAAATGTAATGTGGAGATAGAATTTGAATTAAACTTTGAACTCCTACATTTACTCTCCTGTGCCCAGATGTTTGATTCATTGCACTATTATGTACTGGCCCTAGTTTACCACTTTGCTTCATTTTTCTACTGCTGTCTCTGTGACGTAAGTATTCCTCCAGTTAGGTAAACATATTCTGGGCTTTTCAAGCTTCTGCACTGATTTATTGTGGCCTGGTGTGTCCTTTCCCCAAGTTTAACCTGATTTACCTCTGTGATGTTCAGCACTCTGATCAAACACTACCACTCAGGGAAGCCACCCTGGCCACCATTCCATGATACTAAGATTTTTCTTTATCTCTATTGTTGTTGTTCAGTCACTCAGTGGTGTCTGATTCTTTGTGACTCCACAGACTGCAACATGCCAGGCTTTCCTGTCCTTTCCTCCAGTTAGGTAAACATATTCTGGGCTTTTCAAGCTTCTGCACTGATTTATTGTGGCCTGGTGTGTCCTTTCCCCAAGTTTAACCTGATTTACCTCTGTGATGTTCAGCACTCTGATCAAACACTACCACTCAGGGAAGCCACCCTGGCCACCATTCCATGATACTAAGATTTTTCTTTATCTCTATTGTTGTTGTTCAGTCACTCAGTGGTGTCTGATTCTTTGTGACTCCACAGACTGCAACATGCCAGGCTTTCCTGTCCTTCACCATCTTCTGGAGCTGCTCGAATGCATGTCCATTGAGCTGGTGATGCCATCCAACCGTCTCATCCTGTCGTCCCCTTCTCCTGCCTTCAATCTTTCCCAGCAACAGTGTCTTTTCTAATGAGTCAGCTTTTTGTATCAGGTGGCCAAAGTGTTGGAGTTTCAGCTTCAGCATCAGTCCTTCCAATGAACACCAGGACTGATCTTTAGGATGGACTGGTTGGATCTCCTTGCAGTCCAAGGGACTCTCAAGAGTCTTCTCCAACACCACAGTTCAAAAGGGTCAGTTCTTCGGCACTCAGCTTTTTTTATGGTCCAACTCTCTCATCCATACATGACTACTGGAAAAACCATAGCTTTGACTGTATAGACCTTTGCTGGCAAAGTAACATCTCTGCTTTTTAAAGACCTTATTGATAGCAGAAATTATTTTTTTATTAACATATGATTATCTGTTCATTGTATATTTCATCTCTCCAGTATAAGCTTGATTGAAGACAGAGATTTTATTTGCATCATTACATTCAGGTGTATAATAAGTTCTAAAATAATATTATTGGAAGAAATGGATTGAATTTAGGAAGCAAGTCCAATTTCCCTCCCATTTCTAGGTTCAGCTTAATCTGACCTTTTCCTGGAGCTCTCCTTCCAGGAATTCCCATAGTGTTTTCTATTTTGGGGTTTCAGACTCAAGTCTTCCTGAGTCACCTTTTCTAAAGACCTTACTTAGGTAATTATCCCTTACTATTTTACATATAAATAGTTATCTGTTTATTTCTTTCTCAGCCCCAGTTATTATCAGTATTATTTGTTTTTATCCATTTATGTTTTTATTCATTTGTTTTCATGTTTTTCTGCTATTTCTTTCCTCTCAGATTTTAAGTGTGGATGAGGCTTTGTCTCTTTTCTTCATCATCATGTTTGCAATTTTTAAGGAATAAAAGAGCAAAAAATATTTCTTCTAGAGAAGATAAGTCAGTAAAAAATAATTTGCATTTGAAGAAAGTAACACATAGGAAACATACCCAGGTAAAGGGACAATATAGAAGATGAATAAGTAACTCTCCAGGGCGAGAGAAGAGGAAATGTCTGAGAGGGGGAGCTAAAGATATTTCCTCAGCTTCCATAACCGGGTAGTGCATACATGTTCAGCACTTCAGTCATATTTGATTCTTTGAGGCCACGTGGACCATAGCCTGCCAGGCTCTTCTGTCCAAGGGATTCTCCAGGCAAGAATACTAACTGGGCAGATAGTTGTGTATTTCCAAACCTCAAATTCAATGATGTAAGTGGAAGCATTTTTCTCCACTTTACTGAAGAGTGGTGATGAGAAAGAAGTCCAAGGATACTAGTGAATGTTTGAAATAGGTATTAGAAGAAATGAGAGAAGATACTGGTTGTGTATTCCTGATTTAAAAGAGAATTCTTCCTCAGTAGAAAGACAACAGTAAAAACTATTTTGTTCTCTAGTTATAACTACCAAATTTAAACCCAAATAACTATGTATTTATGTTTTTAAATTCACATTACCACATTATGTATTTTTTGTACCACTGTTGTACAGTGGAGATATAGGCTCCTATACACACACACACACCACTTCTATCACTCCATATAAAGTTAAAATGAGGTTATTTGGCAAAATTTTGTAAGCAGAGAAGCAGCAGAAAATACCATTCCCCAGGCTCACATTATCCCATAAGAGAGGTGTTCACAGAGTGGGCATAGGTAAAGTGGATGAACCATGGCAAACTGGCCAATAGAAAGAGACATTGACCTCATTATGTATTTGCAGAAAAAAGAGGGACAAGGAACCTCTATGTGACTATACATCAGTGTAGGCTTTCTGGTATAACTGATTTTATTAGGAAGGAAGAGCCTCCAGAATAACTCGGACATGCAGAACCAGTGTTTTGCTAAGTTATTAAAAATGGAGAAGTAATGAACATCCAAAACAATTAGATTCATCCCTTTTCAACAAAGTGAGCAAATTTCCTTTGTGAATGTATATACCTCTCTTGCATGCATATACTCTAGTGTTCAGATATTGATTTAAATCTTATAATAATAATTTTAGAAAGTGATATACAATGGCAAGTCATAAAAGCTTAACTAAAATTAATTTACATATCAAAAGATAGTATTTTAGTATCTTTGAAAATGTTACCTAAGACACACACACACACACATATGATTGAAAAGCTTTTTATGTGTGTTAAGAAGTGTTTCAAATGTAACTTTCTGTTTACTAAGTTATTCAAGTCACTGATGTGAATGAGTTAAAATATGTGACTGACATGTTTGCAATTGGTCCTAATTTTATGATTCTGAGTATTAAAGATTATTAACCCCCAAATGTCACTACAAGATTATCAAAATGCATGTGATTATTGTTTAGTTTCCTAGATAGACTAATGGATATGTTTTATTTTGTAAACTTTATCTGTTCTTAAAATGCAATGTTCTTTAATACAATTATATTGAAAACATACACAACCAGGTCAATGAAGCAGAAATACATGCTTCAGAAGTGAACTTATGAAGTATTCACAACTTTTTCTTATTTTAACTCAAATAGGAAAAAGTAATGGATTAGGAAATTATAAGTTTATGTTCAAATTCTATCACTATGTGGTGGCAGATGTCATACTGCATCTTTCCATCTTCAAGATAGGTAATATAATACAGCAAATTTCCATTTTAATCAAATTACATTTAAATAAGATATCAATTTTTATGGTATGAAAGTGCTTGTGGTGATTTGTAATATCAAATTTGCCTAATTCTATGCAATTTTCTGTACCTTAGCAAATATTTGCATGTGACAATATGCTTGAAACCCCATTGTGCTTTCATTGAGCAATATTTGAATTTCGTACATAAGAATCCCTTTAATATCAAATAGGCCAAGTTGCATTCTTCCTCCCCATATTGAATTTCTTATGTTTCAGAATCTCCTTTTTCTCATCAGCAAACTAGTAATAATAGTATTGCCTCATGGGTTATTTTAAGAATTAAACAGTCACATAGCACAACATTAGTACAGATTCCATATATAGTGAATTTTAAATAAATGTTAGTTCCCTTCATTGACCCCAGCCAGAAAAGAAATTAAGCTAAGAAACTTGCACTAATTTCATTAATCTGGAGTGTGTGTGTGTGTGTGTGTGTGTGTTGCTCAGTTTTGTCTGATTCTGTGACCCCATGGACTATAGCCAGCCAGGATCCTCTGTCCACGGGATACTCCAGGCAAGAATACTGGAGTGAGATGCCATTCCCTTCTCCAGAGATTCTTCCCAATTCAGGGATCAAACCCAGGTTTCCAGCACTGCAGGTAGATTCTTTACCATCTGAACCACCAGGGAAGTCCTCATCTGGAGTACAAATATCCATTCACTTTCTACTTTTTCACATACTCTAGAATGCATGACTTTTTGTAATAAAGCCATCATTTCAGTTCAGTTCAGTTGCTCAGTTATGTCCAACTCTGTGACTCTATGAATAGCAGCATGCCAGGCTTCCCTGTCCATCACAAACTCCCAGAGTTTACCCAGACTCATGTTCATTGAGTCGGTGATGCCATCCAACCATCTCATCCTCTGTCATCTACTTCTCATCCTGCCCTCAATCTTTCCCAGCATCAGGGTCTTTTCAAAAAGTCAGCTCTTTGCATCAGGTGGCCAAAGTGTTAGAGTTTCAGCTTCAATATCAGTCCTTCCAATGAACACCCAGGACTGATCTGCTTTAGGATGGACTGGTTGGATCTCCTTGCAGTCCAAGGGACTCTCATGAGTCTTCTCCAACACCACAGTTCAAAAGCATCAATTCTTCAGTGCTCAGCTTTCTTTATAGTCCAACTCTCACATCCATATATGACTACTGAAAAAAAAACATAGCCTTGACTAGACAGAACTTTGTGGACAAAGTAATGTCTCTGCTTTTGAATATGCTGTCTAGGTTGGTCATAACTTTCCTTCCAAGGAGTAAGCATCTTTTAATTTCATGAATTGCAGTCACTATCTCCAGTGACTTTGGAGCCCCCCAAAATAAAAGTCTGACACTGTTTCGACTGTTTCCCCATCTATTTCCCATGAAGTGATGGGACCAGCGGCCATGATCTTTGTTTTCTGAATGTTGAGCTTTAAGCCAACTTCTTCACTCTCCTTTGTGACTTTCATCAAGAGACTCTTGAGTTCTTCTTCACCTTCTGCCATAAGGATGGTGTCATCTGCATATCTGAGGTTATTGATATTTCTCCTGGCAATCTAGACTCCAGCTTGTGCTTCCTCCAGCCCAGCATTTCTCATGATGTATTCTACATATAAGTTAAATAAGCAGAGTGATAATATACAGCCTTGATTTATTCCTCTTCTTATTTGGAACCAGTCTGTTGTTCCATGTCCAGTTCTAACTGTTGTTTCCTGACCTGCATATAGGTATCCTTAGGGGCAGATCAGGTGGTCTGGTATTCCCACCTCTTTTAGAGTTTTCCACAGTTTATTGTGATCTACACAGTCATTGCTTAAAAAATACAAAATTAAAATTTCTTTATTGAACAATTATATAAAGATTTTAAAGCCTATTTCAAGGAGAGAAATAATTTCAATATTTCAATAATAGTTGTTTCATTGATATTAAAAGTTAGCACTTAATTTCTATGTCCTTTATACTTCATTTAGAGTAGAAAAAGACTAGGATTTTAACAATTTGTAAATTTAGTGTATCATGTGGAAAGTAGGAACAATTAGACAGTTATACATGCATAAATAGAAACTTAATTTCTTTATTATTTTTCTAAATTACAAAGATATGCCATTTAATCTTTATTAAAATTTAAACTTTTAGTGCAAAGAAAAAGCAATATCATCACAACTGTGATCTTTTTGACACAGGAATATTCTAATTTGCAATTCATACAACCAGCATATTTTTTACTTGTCTTTTTATAACCTTATTTCAGAATAAGCTTATATCTCTGGCATGGTCCTAATTGTAACTGATATTAGACAAATAACTAAAGATGATAATGAACCAACTTTAGATATCAGAGGGATATGCGTTCATGTCTTCGATTTTGACTTCTGATGTAGACTTACAAAACTGAATTCTTAAATCTCAGCTCTTTCCCTATGGAGTTGAATATAGAGATAATAATACTTCACTGCTCATATCCATACTAATACTTCGGGAAGTATTCTGATTCCAAATCTTTAGCTCCTTTTATTATGTCATGCTACAGTCTCTCAATAATTTTGGTAAGTTGATGTTTTCTAGAACTTTTCATGATCTTCAGGATGAAAAACTTGTGGAAGTATATACAAGTGTAATGCATGAGATAAACTGCATTTCTATAGAATTAAGAAATGCCATTATTCACTTCGATTTAAACAAAAACAAAACAAAATCTTTCACTCTCTGTTTTTTCTAAACCTCAGAAGTCTTATTTTCAGGTAATATGATTGCATCTTATTATATATTACTAATAATTATCTCCAGAGACTTTGCTTTTTCATGACTGAAGAAATTATTATTCAACTTTAAGGAAAATTGTAAAAGCTTTCTAGTTTCCCAGGTTCATTTATCACAGTATTTTTTATCTTCCCATACTGAGACAGAATTACAGCTCACATAACAACAATATTCCTTTTTCCTCAGCATTTTCCAAAGGTCTTTCTATAACTCTAGTTTCACAAGAGGATCAGATATAGTTTATGTGGTCAAATAATTTATGGAAATGTCTGCCTTTTTCTACTTTATTCAGTAGTTTGAGGAGTCTGAGAGAGAAAGTATCAGGGAAAATAATTATTGTTCAGCAATACTATTCGCTTTATTAACAATAGGAATGGTTATCCTTCAATAGACTATAAGTTTTATTGGACCCCCTATTGGGAAATGTTTCTTTACCTGTTTTGTTTCTCTTTGGAATGTATTTATTCCTTTTTTAGATATGGATTATTTTTGCTGTGTTTCAGCCTGATAGGTTTTCCAATTCTTCATCTATTCATTAGATTTCTCTCTCAAATTTCTTATTTGTTTTAGACAGTCATTGATCTTGTACATATTTATTGATGACTATGTGTCAGGCACCCTTCTAGGCACTAAGTATATACCAGTAAAAATCTCTTTCCTGTATACTTACTTTTCTACAAAAATTGAGAAAAGAATAAACAAACAAAAATTGCTAATTAAATGTGCAATGTATTACATGATAACTACTGTGAAAGAAAAAGTTTAAAGAGGGCTAAGAAATGTGATGGTGATTTCAATTATAAATAATGTGATGACCACATTATTTGAGGTAAGAGATTTAGACTGAGTCATGTTGGTGTGTGAGAAATAAGTTTCTCAAACAGAGAGAACAGAGATGCCTGGATCTAGGTTTATTTTGGTCTATTCAAAGAATAACAAGGATACCAGAAAGCTAGAAATGAATGGGTGAAGAAAAGTGGAAGATGGAGTCAGATATGTAACTGAGATATATTAGGGTCTTACAAGCCAACTCAAGCATGTAGATTTCTATTATAAGTGAATAAAAAAGCCACTGGAAGGTTATGAGCAAAAAAAGAAGCATGACCTGATTTGTGTTTATCAAAATTATTTTGGCTGCTATACTGGGATTAGAAGTGAGAAGGATTATCTTGCTGACAAAAGGTCTGTATAGTCAAAGCCATGGTTTTTCCAGTATCATGTATAGATGTGAGTATCGGACCATAAAGAAAGCTGAGCACTGAAGAACTGATGTGTTGAACTGGTGTTAGAGAAGATTCTTGAGAGACCCTTGGACAGCAAGGAGATCCAACCACCCCATCCTAAAGGAAATCAACCCCTGAATATTTATTGGAAGGACTGATGCTGAAGCTGAAGCTCCACTATTTTGGCCACCTGATGCAAAGAGCTGACTC
Source organism: Madoqua kirkii (assembly GCA_006408675.1). Lineage (NCBI taxonomy): Eukaryota > Metazoa > Chordata > Mammalia > Artiodactyla > Bovidae > Madoqua > Madoqua kirkii. The sequence continues at coordinate 7,545 of SJYC01058347.1, read as the reverse complement.
ATTAGAAAAGACCCTGATGCTGGGAAAGGTTGAAGGCAGGAGGAGAAGGGGACAACAGAGGATGAGATGGTTGGATGGCATCACTGACTCAACGGACATATGTTTGAACGATGTCTGGGAAAGTGAAGGATAGGGAAGCCTGGTGTGCTGAATTCCACGGGGTCACAAAAAATCAGACATGACTGAGCAACTGAACAACAACAACTGGGACTAGAATGATGGGGGCAGAGGTATAGGAGTAGAAGCAGGAGATAACTTCTGGTTTTTCTACATAAATGAAGATGAGAAAGAATGATGACTTGAACAGCATAAAATCAGTGGAGGTATTGGGTCAGGATCAGATTCTGATATTTTCTGAGTATGTGTTTAACAAGATGTCCTATAAGAATCAGGAGTTAACTGAAGATTTGAGACCTTAAACAATTGGAAGGAGAGAGCTACAATTTTCTAGATTGTATAGCACATTTTAGAGGGGAAGATGAGGATATTGGTTTCTAATATGTGAAGTTTGACAGTATAACATTAACAGTAGGGAGCTGAATTTAAATTTTGGTGTGTAACTGGTATACAAACTAATAGTCTTCAGCATAGCAAAAATATTGAAAGCAAGGAGATCACATGAGGTCTCTTAATTCAGTTCAGTCACTCAGTCATGTCCAACTCTTCGTGACCCCATGAATCGCAGCACACCAGGCCTTCCTGTGCATCACCAACTCCCAGAGTTCACTCAGACTCATGTCCATCGAGTCAGTGATGCCATCCACCCATCTCATCCTCTGTCGTCCCCTTCTCCTGCCCCCGAATGCTCCCAGCATCAGAGTCTTTTCCAATGAGTCAACTCTTCTCATGAGGTGGCCAAAGTACTGGAGTTTCAGCTTCAGCATCATTCCTTCCAAAGAAATCCCAGGGCTGATCTCCTTCAGAATGGACTGGTTTGATCTCCTTGCAGTCCAAGGGACTCTTAAGAGTCTTCTCCAACACCACAGTTCAAAAGCATCATTTCTTCCGTTCTCAGCGTTTTTCACAGTCCAACTCTCACATCCATATGTGACTACTGGAAAAACCATAGCCTTGACTAGATGGACCTTAGTCGGCAAAGTAATGTCTCTGCTTTTGAATATGCTATCCAGGTTGGTCATAACTTTTCTTCCAAGGAGTAAGCATCTTTTAATTTCATGGCTGCAGTCACCATCTGCAGTGATTTTGGAGCCCCCCCAAACAAAATCTGACACTTTCCACACAGTGTTCAAATAAAGAAAATATGCAAAAACAAAATCTTAGTTTGGGGCTTTTCCAGTGCAAATATGAGGAGGAATCCACAAAGCAGATTAAGAAAGAAAAATCAATAAAACAAGTGAAATCCATGAGATTAGTGAACATTCAAAGCCAAAGTATTTTACTAAGGGGGGAGTAATGAAACTTCAAATTATTTTAATTGTACTTCTGAATATCTCCTTTTAATTTTCAGCAATTTTTGCTATATTTGATATTTTTATTCACAATATTTTACAATCACAGTTTATGTAATTAATCTGCTATTCGTGACATGTTAACCTCTACCTATTATAGGTATTATGCTAAGAATGAAACTTTAGAGGTCTCATTATCTCTCCAAACAGGTGAATGATTTACCTTTATAATCCACTCTTATAGGTGCTTTAAGTGATGCCAGCACTCAAATTCTGCAGAGAAAGAGAAGGTGAAAAAAAGCATGTGAAAAATGTACCAAAAATGAAGTAATGTTTCTGAGGCTTAAAATATTATAAGTTTTTCAAGAAAGCAAAAAAGACTGGCTGGGGGGCTGGTCAATTTACTTCCTTTAACTGGGTTCTAGTTGTAGTTGTACTCTCATGTGAATTAGTAATAATTTAGCAAGCTCTATGCAGGTGATCAGAGAATGCAATGGCACCCCACTCCAGTATTCTTGCCTGGAAAATCCCATGGACGGAGAGCCTGGTAGGCTGCAGTCCATGGGGTTGCAAAGAGTCGGACATGACTGAGCAATTTCACTTTCACTTTTCACTCTCATGCATTGGAGAAGGAAATGGCAACCCACTCCAGCGTTCTTGCCTGGAGAATCCCAGGGACGGGGGAGCCTGGTGGGCTGCCGTCTCTGGGGTCACACAGAGTCGAACATGACTGAAGCGACTTAGCAGCAGTAGCAGCAGCATACAGGTGATGTATACTGTGTTGTCTGTGTATTTCATAATTCAATAAAAGGAAGCATGTTTTTACAAAAAGACAAGATTACAAGTAGAGCAAACACCATATACAGTGAATATTGGAGGCAAGAGAAGACATGTCTCATTTTGGGAAGAGCAGGTAAGCTTGACATAGCCAGGGATCAGGAACATTACTATGTAGATATAGCAATTGGATTAAGGAGGTAAATGTGTACCATGAAAATGGACCTCTCAAGCATGCTAAAGTGTTTGTGAAAGTCCTCGAAAGTGATGAAAGTCATTAAAGATTCTCAAGTAATTTTTTTAAAGTTGATGTTTTAGAAAGAATTGTATTGGTAGCATTTGGGGGTTAAAATAATACTAGGTAAAATGACTTAATTAGTTATTGTAGTAGCTCAGATGCGAATTTCTGGGGGATTGAATATAAGCAGGGGAACTTAACATCTGAAGACAGTGATGAGTATAAACTACATACAATAGGAAGCAGAATGAGCATGATTTAGTGACTTAATGGAAAGGTATTGGGCTTCCCTTGTAGTTCAGAGGTTAAAGCATCTGCCTCCAATGCGGGAGACCTGAGTTCGATCCCTGGGTTGGGAAGATCCCCTTGAGAAGGAAATGGCAACCCACTCCAGTATTCTTGCTTGAAGAATCCCCTGGACAGAGGAGCCTGGTAGGCTACAGTCCATGGGGTCGCAAAGAGTCAAACACGACTGAGCAACTTCACCTTCACCAAAGTAGATATAGTTAGAAAATTATCAAGTCTTTTTTATTAGTGAAAAGAAAACAAATGAGGAAAATTTGGTGTGTACATGTGAATTTATTTTGTAAATACACCTCTAGAAAAACAGATGAGCTCAATATTACAAAAATCCAAGCTTGAGACCATGGCGCATACAGAAAATAACACAAAATAGAAGTCTATACTTTAAATGAAAAATTCTCATCGGGGGTACATAATTAATATAATCAGTATATAGGTGATATACGAAATATGAAAACAGAGTAGAATAGTCAAAAGAGCATTTGAAGCGATACAAGAAAAATCAATGATAAAATTTGGGGCAAACACTGTTTAAGAAGTGGAGGAAGAATAGAAAGCCACATATTCACCTGAGAAAGAACAGCACAGGAGGAAGGAGAGAAGCAAGGTTGTAGGACAAGACCATTTCATATGTATATTTCCAAAATTAAAGAATAATCATTAGCATCAAAATATCCCAAGAAAGCAGGGGCAAAGAGATGAGAATGGAAAAAATAATGGCCAAGAATGTTGAAATTAGATCACTTGAAAAATGATGATATAATTGCTCTTCATTATTGATGTTATTTGTTAGTAAATATTAAATAAACATATTCTTATACAACTTCAGAGAATTGAATGGCACTTATATGTGACTTAAGAGATGATTTCATGCCTGAAAAAATTTTAAAAGTCTTAGTTACCACAGTTGCAGGAATTTAGACTACCAAATCTCTGGAAAGTTTTGTTGCATTGGCATATTACTCAAAAGCATATTTTTTGAAAACTAAGTTGTTGCATCAAGTGAATTCTACAGGGTACATTGCTGTTGAATTGGTACCTTGAATAATTCTTTCATTATTAACTAACTCTATTAGTTAATAATAAAATTATAATTTATTAAATTACAGCTTCAGTTCAGTTTTGTTCAGTCACTTGGTGTGTCCAACTCTGTGACCCCATAAACTGCAGCACGCCAGGCTTCCCTATCACCAACTCATGAATATATTTATTTAAAATATTAAATTAATTGTAATATAGTTATTGAAGTAATATAATTATAAAATAATTTTATAATTAAATCTATTATGAAATTAAAGTTTTCATAATTTTTATTGCATATTTTTAATTTTTAAAATAATATATGCCTAAATGTAAAATAAGCATATCTAAAACAACCTGAAACAATACAAGTGTTAGTCATTCATCATGTCCAACTCTTTGTGATCTCATGGACTGTAGTCCACCAGGCTCCTCTGTCCATGAGATTCTCCAGGCAAGAATACTGGAGTGGATAGCCATTCTGTTTTTCAGGGGATATTTCTGACCCAGTGATCAATTTTGTATCTCCTGCATTGCAGGCAGATTCTTTGCTGTCTGAGCCACCAGGGAAGCTCATGTATGAAATAATATGAAGTTATGTAAAGTAAAAATCAATCATCTTCTATAAACTGTCTATTCTTCATCCTCTTCCTTCCACCCCACTCACTGGATAACACTGTGAATGAATGGTCATTTGTCCCTACAAATCTTTCTTTAAGTATATAACTGTTATTGCTATTCAATAGAATTTTCTGAGATAATGAAATATTCTAATCTGTATTATCTAATATAGGAGGAATTTGCCATATGTGGCTAATGAACAGTTGAAATGTGAGTCCTGTGATATTTCAAATTTTGCTTTTTTAATTCATTTGAACTTGAATGGCTACATGTGTCTAGTGTCTAGAAATGATTATTTACTTAAGAAATTTAGGTGTATTCACTCATGCAATTCTGAAAACAATGTATCAGATATATACTGTTACCATCACCATTTCAGAAATGAGGAAACAAGTATAAGAGGTTAAATAAATGATTTAATAACAACACTGATTACAAAAAAAGAAAAAGAAAGAAAGAAAAGAAACTATGTATTGTATACTTGGCACTTACACAAGCTAGTCTCCGGGTTGAGTTACTGGTATTAGTCACTAGTCTACTACTATACTAGTGATTCATACTGGTTCTAGTCAACAGTCACAAACCTCCAGTAAGGTATGTTATGTTACTATCTTCAGTTATCAGGTTAAAAAGTCAGGCTTGAAAGAGGTTAAGTAACTTACCTAAGGTCACAATCAATGAGTATCAGGGCCCAGACAGAACAACCTGTCTGACCTCCAAACTTGCTTTCTTCCTTTGCCAAATATTAATGCTTCTTGACAAGAAGCAAAAAGATAGTCAGTGTTCAGGCTGGTCAAAATAATTATGATTCATTTCATGGGCTGCCTTTCATCATGTTCCCACACCCGACAACAAGGAAGAACATTTTGGCTTCTCTTCCCTCTGCTTTCTCCTTCCTACCAATAAAGAGACAGAAAAAAACTCAATAATAAGTTCCATTAATAACCTTAAGATTTTAGAGTTTCTCTTTTTACACTAGATCAGAATAGTAGAAGAGTGAAAGGAAATCCATTTTGAATTTAAGTGACTCCAGTCCTTGTATCTATTAGTGCGTCTTTGCCTCATCTGCTTCTCCTTTGTTCAACATGACACCTTCCTTCAAACAACAGAGGAGATTAAATCTTTTAGAAGAAATGCTTCCACTTTGCACTGAGAAGGGAGCTGTTTCATAATCTTTGTGTAAGGAAATTTGGCCATATTACACCACTGACATTCTCAGTCTTCCTGAATAAATATCGCTCTCATCATAACTTTTGGCAGAGCTGAGAGTTACAGACTCAGTATTTTAATGTGAAGTTTTCTTCAATAACTTAATAGATGACATTTATAAACCAAGAAAAAATTTTCCTTCACACACTAATCTTAAATTACTGAAAATCTGTAATTAGACCAATTAAAATCTAAATGTATTACCTATTACCTTAAAATATAATATACTGTGATAATATACTGTGATTAGTTGTCATAATTTTAAAATACCCTGAATTCAAGTCATGATTAATTAAAGCTGAACTTATTTCTTGTCTGAGTTATCTTATTTTTTTGATTGATTGATTGGCCATGTTGTTATTTAGGCTCTGACAGAGCATGGAGGAATATTGTGCATGAGACATTAATCAGGAAATTATGCATTGCTTTCACAACTGGACTTTACTTTGTAATACTGTATTAGCCCTTAACATGCAAATTATTTTAGGTAATTACCTCATTTTTCAGTGGCCATTTGATGGATAGAAGTTTCATGCAGATTCTTCTGTGTAATTTAAAATCTTGTGGTGATTTGTTCCCTTTCTTGTTCATAAAATAGTCCCAGTTTGAATTGTCATACATCAGACTCATGAGGCCAGTTGTAGGAAGCTCTGGATATATAAGCTCATTCTCTCAATTTCCTTAAACTCTAATTCAAGCTGGCAATTTGAGCAAGTGGTACAAAAAACTATATGCATTAAAATTACATGTCTCTATTATTTGATTTATTATTAAATATTTAGCTAATATTCAAAACAGTACAGCTTCAATTAATATTATGGTAAATAAATATAGGTAGACTGTTTTTATACATGTCATAATTATAGTTTTCAAACACATATAATGTATTAGTTGACCTCTGATCCACAGTTTTATTAGATATTTTCATGTATATGAACTGCCCAGATTATTTAGATCATTCTTTCCCCATATTTTTCAATCTGGCATGTCATATAATCATGAATATTTGTTGTGATCTTGTCTATTCAGAAACCTGCTGCTGTAAAATACCTTCCCCATAAATGTCAAGTAATGTAAAATTGAATGCCTATGTTTAAATAGATTTTAACAGATAATAAAACTCTTGAGATTAAAATGGTTTCATTCAGGAAGGCAGACAATTCTTTCCACAGTGTGCAATTTATGTGTCATGTTATGTAAAATATAATTTTAAAAATACTTTTTAAAAAGCACAACTGGAAAGTATCTCTTGAATAATAAAAAAAGAAGCTACTGTTCTCACTGCAGGTCTAGTTGAAAATGTGAAATATAATGACAAGGTACAAACTTCTATTTTCTAAACATTGCTTTGACTAGCTTTGCTTCCTATTAATTCCTGTGGGGGGTTATTCCAGAGATTCAAGCTATCAAAACAGAATTTTTACTCACAATCTAACCTTCCTTTATTTGAGACAAAACAAAGGAATTAGAGAATTTTGACACACCATTATATGAAGCATAAGAGAAAATTGCTTTTCCATTTACAGATATGCATTTGTCACTATCTCAGAGCACATAGATATATCACAGTTTACAATAGGTTTGCCAGCACAAAGGATGCCTCTTGTCTCTTGAGAGAATAGCTACTGACAGTCTTTCACTCACTAAGTATTAAAATGGAAGTGTAAGATTAGATATCTAATAAATAGTATATTTTAGGAAGAGAATTTTTTGGACTAATAAGTGTTCAGCAATCTCTAATATGGATGGGAGGTGAGAAAGGGTGGAGAGGAAATCTAACTTAGGGTGCAAGAATAGTTTGTGCAAGAAGGGAAACAGATCTTACATGTAGAGGATGATGGATTTGAAAAAGGGGGCTGCATGAGACATGCTAGTGCTCCAGAGTCAAAGATGACCGAGGGCACATCTGTCAGTGCTGCAGTTATTGACTTGTTGCAGAGAGTCACTGCACACACTGACTGTGATTTG
>SJYC01058345.1:0-21932 GCA_006408675.1 Madoqua kirkii | reverse complement strand
GGGATCGAACCCAGGTCTCCTGCACTGTAGGCAGGTTCTGTACCATCTGAGTCAACAGGGAAGCCCTATTATCAGATATATTGAATCTTATTGTGAAGCAAAGGTAATTAAGATAGCATGATATTTGTCTAGAGATAGACAAATAGACCCAAGAAAGCAGAATGGAAACCATAGGAATAAACTCTCACATTTAGAAATCTGATCCTTCATGAAATGGGGCTTGTAGTACAATGGTAAAGGACAGATTGTTCAGAAATGGCATGAGCTTGCCTGGAAAATCCCATGGATGGAGGAGCCTGGTAGGCTGCAGTCAATGGGGTCGCTGAGGGTCAGATATGACTGAGAGATTTCACTTTCACTTTTCACTTTCATGCATTTGAGAAGGAGATGGCAACCCACTCCAGTGTTCTTGCCTGGAGAATCCCAGGGACGGGGGAGCCTGGTGGGCTACCATCTCTGGGGTCACACAGAGTCGGACACGACTGGAGTGACTTAGCAGCAGCAGCAGCAGTTGTAGATACAAAATAATAAAAATTATATTTCTACTTCACATCCTCTCCATGTGTAACTTTAAGGCAGATTAAAGATTTATATACTTCAGGCAAAAGCACAAGCTTTTGAAAGACAATAAAAAAATATCTCAGGATAGGATATAGAAAAGGACATAAAAGACAACCATAAAATAAAGACTGATAATTACATTATGTAAAGAACTTCTGATCATGAAAAGAAACCATTAAAAAGTGAAGGGACAAGCCTCAAATAGCAAGGATGTGTTTGCAAAACACAAAACCAACAAAAGTTTGGTATGAAGAGCATATAAAGGATTCTTACAAATGAATTCTTTTAAATGACAAATATTGTAGCAATTGGCAAAAGATAAGGGGTTTCTCAGTAAAGGAAGTACAATGGATGCCTCACAGAGGAAAACACTTTCAAAACTCGTTAACAACCAGAGAAAAGCAAGTTAAAACTACTGTAAGATAGCATTTCCCATCCACCTTTGGGGCATATGTCACTGACAGTAAAATACACATCTCATTTAACTTTGTGCCTTAGCTTCTCCATTCTGAAGATGAGGACAAATCTTTTCATCCATAGTCCCCACAGTCTGCTTTGTTATTCTACCTTCCTTTGAATTCTAATACCCTGCTTCCCTGGTGGCTCAGTGGTAAAGAATCCTCCTGCCACTTCAGGAGACCTGAGTTCGAACCCTGATTTGGGAAGATCCCCTGGAGGAGGGCATGGCAACCCGCTCCACTGTTTTTGCCTGGAGAATCCCATGGACAGAGGAGCCCAGCGGGCTATATATAGTCCATGGGGTCACAAAAGTGACTTCGTGACAGGTTTTCACTTACCATTTCTATTATATCCTTTCCTTTCACCTTTATAACAATTCTAATGAATTTAGCAGGAACCAGGAATTTCAAATTGTGGAAAATATAAAAGGCTTGGAAATGGAAATAGAATTTACAGGCCACCAGATGTCTTTACGCATAAACATAAAAACTCTGCCATACAATTGACCCCAGCCTACCTTTTAAGTAGGAAAATACTCTCCTTTAATTCAACTCCGGTAATTATGGATGATTCATTTGCTACTAATCTGCTGAAAACCCAATTCAGAAAATGCTAACAATACGTATATTAAGCCTTAAGTTAATACATGACATTCAACAGAAATCTGTTCAGTCTGAGACTCTTCTTCTAAGGAAGTCTTTCGACTGTGTTTCCTAATCAGTATAATGAGCTTTCTGGAATTTATGAAAACTAAGCCTCCTTTCAGACAGGAAGAGAAGAGGACGACAGAGGATGAGATGGGTGGATGGCATGAGTCTGAGTGAACTCTTGGAATTGGTGATGGACAGGGAGGCCTGGCATGCTGTGATTCATGGGATTGCAAAGAGTTGGACATGACTGAGCGACTGAACTGAACTGAACTGAAGGGACATATATTTTTAAAATGTGCAACTCAGTATCATGGCAAAGTGAACACTTTGTAACCACCAGTTAGGTTTAATGACACAAACATTGCCAACATCAAAAAATTTCCCTTTATAGCCTCTCTTTACTGCTGCTTGCTTTCTCTCAACCAACCTTAGCTGACATTTTTGATGCTATGGTAATTATTTCTTTTCTTTTCTTTATATTTAACCACCTAAACTAACATCCACATATAATTTCTCCTTTTTTGATATTTTATGTAAATGAAAGCATAGAGATTATAGTCTCCTTATACTTTATCTTGCTCAAAATTATAGTGAGATTCAGCCATGTTTTATTTGTATAGTTGTGATTTATTGAATTTCATTGCATGTGGTGTTACTATATATAATGTAAACATATGAAACATTTTTTAATAATTTAAAAATTGTATTTAACATTATCTTACTGATAGACATTTGAGTTACTTCCAGGTTTGAGCTCTTACACAATTTTGTATATATTTCTTGTTATACACATGCAAGCATATCTGCTCAATGGGGGGTGAAATTTCTAGATCTGGTTATGTGTCAATTGTTAAATTACATAATTGATACCAACCTGTTTCCAAAGTGGTTGTGCCACTTTACACCTGTTCATAGGTATATGAAGGATTTTTCATTCAGATACCAATATCATTGTCTGTTATATTTCAGTCTTTCTAGAGAATTGGAGTATTAAGCTTACATGTGTTTTAGTAATAGTGCTTTCACTTTGCATGGCTCTGAGTGTTAACAAACTTATACTACCTTTTGCACGGTTACTGGCCATGTGAATGTTGTCTTTTGTAAATTATCTTAACAAATGAAGATATTCTTCTATATTATCCTCTAGAAAACTTTATTATCTTATCATTTATATTTCAGTGTTTAATTATTCTAGAATTAATTGTCATACCCAGTAGAGAATAAGTGTTTTTTTTCCTTTCTCTTTATGATACCCAACTGCCCTTTATACATCACTGATGGAAATGCCAATGGAATAGTCACTTTAGAAGATAATTTGGTGATTTCTTTCAAAACTAAATGTACTCTAACCATATGGGCCAGCAGTCATACTTCTTGGTGACTGCTCATATGAATTAAAAATAAACTCACACAAAAACCTGCACACAGATGTTAATATCAGGTTTACTCATGACTATCACAATGTATAAGCAACCAAGATTTCCTTCAGTAGGTGAATGAATAAATAACTTGTGGTACATCCAGACAGTGGAATATTATTCAGCATTAAAAAGACTCGGACCATCAAGTTATGAAAGGATGTGGAGGAAACTTCAGTGAATATTGCTCAGTGAAAAGGCTGAAAAGGCTATTTGAAAAGGATATATACTATATGACTTCAATTGTATGACATTCTAGAAAAGTAAAATCTATAGAAGCAATAAAAAATAAGTCGCTTTTAAAATTGGAGAAAGGGATAATTTGTTATAACTCAGAAGATTTTAGGGTAATAAAAACACTGTCTGATATTTTATCAATGGATATATTGATATTTCATTATACATTTGTCCAAATCTACTAAATGTACAATACAAGAGTGAATCCTAGAGTAAACTATAGATCATGGGTGAAATATATACTATATGACTTCAATTGTATGACATTCTAGAAAAGTAAAATCTATAGAAGCAATAAAAAATAAGTCGCTTTTAAAATTGGAGAAAGGGATAATTTGTTATAACTCAGAAGATTTTAGGGTAATAAAAACACTGTCTGATATTTTATCAATGGATATATTGATATTTCATTATACATTTGTCCAAATCTACTAAATGTACAATACAAGAGTGAATCCTAGAGTAAACTATAGATCATGGGTGATGATACTGTATTGATGTAATTCAACTTTGGTTAAAAAATAAATAAAGGAAAGAAAAATACCACTCTGGTGAATGATATTAATAATGGGGTTAGTTATGTAGGGACTTCCCTGGTGGCTCAGCAGTAAAGAATCCATCTGTAATGTAGGAGACATGGGATTGACTCCTGAATCAGGAAGATCTCCTGGAAGAGGGCATGACAATCCACTCCAGCACTCCAATATTCTTGCCTGGAGAATGCTGTGGACAAAGGACCTTGGCAGGCTACAGTCCATAAGGTCGCAAAGGTTCAGACATGACTGAAGTGATTTAGCATGCACACACATCCATATGTGGAGGCAGAGTATAGGGAAATACTGTACCTTTCTGTCAATTTTATTGCAAACATAAAACTGCTCTAAAACAATCAAGTATTAAAAAATTGCTTTTAGTTTCATTGACTTTCCCGTATGGCTTTTCTAGTTTTATTAATTTCTTCACATTATGGCTTCCTCTTGACTATTTGATTTGGTATTAGTTTTCTGTTATTTTCTCTAATTTTATAAAGTGAAAGTATGGATAATTGACTTGAAACTTGTTATTTTGTGTTATTAGCATTAAATGCTGTGGATATATTTTTAAGGTATGCTTTGGATGCATTCCATACATTTTGACATATCATGATTTTTTTCTTTTAATTAAAAATATCTTCTAATATCCTTTGTGTTTACTTTTTTGAATCATGAATTTTATTTTTATAAATAGGTAATATTCTGAATTGTACAATAGAGATACTTTATTTAGCATATTATAAACAAGTAGGTTTCCTGAATTACATAGGGTAGTAAATATCGTTAATCTATAATACTAATCACAGAACCAACACTTAAAGTCATTTGTGGTGAGTCACCTAAATACTGGCATCATAGTTTCGAAAGACTGAAAAAATGATGTAAATGCTAAGTTCCAATGAATAATACTTTCTTTGCTTTTCTTTTTTGCCAACTCTTCCTCCTCCCTTACTGACTAAGGTCCGTCTAGTCAAGGCTATGGTTTTTCCTGTGGTCATGTATGGATGTGAGAGTTGGGCTGTGAAGAAGGCTGAGCGTCAAAGAATTGATGCTTTTGAACTGTGGTGTTGGAGAAGACTCTTGAGAGTCCCTTGGACTGCAAGGAGATCCAACCAGTCCACTCTGAAGGAGATCAGCCCTGGGATTTCTTTGGAAGGAATGATGCTAAAGCTGAAACTTCAGTACTTTGGCCACCTCATGAGAAGAACTGACTCATTAGAAAAGACTCTGCTGCTGGGAGGGATTAGAGTCAGGAGGAGGAGGGGACGACCGAGGATGAGATGGCTGGATGGCATTACTGACTCGATGGACATGAGTCTGAGTGAACTCTGGGAAATGGTGATGGACAGGGAGGCCTGGCATGCTGCAATTCATGGGGTCGCAAAGAGTCAGACACGACTGAGCGACTGAACTGAACTGATGGTGTAAATCATCACAACACTGTAAATTATTCTCTAATGAAAAACAAGAGTTTTAAAAAAGGAAAATAAAAAGTTCCCATGCCTGTCAAAGATATAAGCACATCCTAGAAGATAGATTCCCTAGCCCAAATATTCCTAGGGAGATTGTTAGCTAATTAATTAGATGGTGTCCCATAAGACATGGAATTTGAACCAGATGAGTGATCTTGGTGGGAAATACTGTCTATCACTTCTAAATGAGAGAGATAAGTTTAGTATAAGTTTACTATTAGTCATTCAGTCGTGTCTGACTCTTTGTGACTCAATGGACTGCCGCCAGCCAGGCCCCTCAGTCCGTGGAATTCTCTAGCCAAGAATACTGGAGTGAGTTGCCATTCCCTTTCTCCATGGGGTCTTCCCAACCCAGGGATCGAACCTGGGTCTCCCACCTTGCAGGCAGATTCTTTACCATCTGAACTACCAGGGAAGCCTAAACGGGAGAGAAGCCAGCCTTTATTTGCCACACTGAAAGTTTGAGTCCATCTTCCCATCCAGCTTTCTCAAGCCGCTCTGCCTACCATACTGTAACTTTTTCTGACTGCATATAAGTAAGTGCAAAATACTTGAAAATTGTATAAAACTGTAAAAGAACTATGTAAAAGTCACTTTGAAATGTTATCACACTGGCACAATCTCTGTTAAGATCTTGGCCCTCTACTTCATGATTCTCTTGTGAACATACAAGTAAATACAGATTAATTTTACATAAATGAGATCACATCGTACTCCCTGTGTACATCTTTGAAATGTTTAATGCTGTCATTTTTTTTACTGCCCCCACTCTCATCAAGTTTTTCATTCCTCATAACATTCTCTGAGAATATGTTTGTGCATATTTCTCTCTCTCCAGAGTTGCCTTACGGATGAGACCACAAGCATTCCTGTACCCAGCCAGTTCACTAAAACTAAAATATTATCATACGGCTGCTATTTCTTCCTCATCCTTCCCCCAGTGACATCCTCTACACATGTGTTCACCACCACCCTAACCTGGGTCTTCCATTCATGGGAAAGAATCTGTGTGTCATATACATCTTTGTCAGTCAAGAAAATATAACACTATCTTAAATGTTTTTAACCTTCATGGAAACGCTTCTTTCCACTTAACGTGAAGATGAGGAACTCTAGTTTATTCATTTGAGGTACTTTGTATTCTATGAATACACATCTAGTTATTTACCTGTTCCCTTGCTAAGGGACTTTGATACTGTTTTCAGCCTTGTGTTATCCTGAGCTATGTTGCTGTGAACATCTTTCCAGGCTGCGAGGTGGTACAGCACCGCAGGTTTGGGCACGGATTCCAGTGTCAGATTTCGTGAATTTGATGTATGGCTATCCATTCAGTAGCTAAGCAAAGTTGGCAAAGTTATTTAGTCTCTCTGGGCCTCACCCTCCCATTTTAAAATGAAGATAATGCTGCCTACTTCATAGAAATATTAAGAAGAATATTAGCCTGAGGCATATGTAACTGTGACTTTTGTAGGTAAAAAATAGTCAAATATCAGCATTTTCAAATGGTGCAATGTAATAAAGGAGTTATTATATATAATATGCTTATGGTTATACCTGTAGATAAATTAGAGAAGGAAATGGCAACCGACTCCAGTATTCTTACCTGGAGAATTCCATGGACAGAAGAGCCCAGTGGACTACAGTCTACAGGGTCGCAAAGAGTTGGACACAACTAAGCATGCACGTATGTACGTACATAAATATTCAGTAAATATTCATTGTGATGACAATAATGATGATGATGACGTCTCTTTGTGTCTTTACATATCAGAGTTCCTCTGGCCTGTGCACGTGGGGACAGAACTGCAGGGTCACGAGATCTGTATAAAATCAATGCTTACTTCCAAAATACTCTGCAGAGATTTCCTATCCAAAATATTTTTACTTTTCCCTATGTTTGGATCTTCTTTAATATAGCTCAATAAAGTTTATAATATTGTTCATAAAGGTTAAGTTTTTCTCCTTCTATGTCCCCTGCCCTACACCCTCCTCCTCTTTCCACTGTCAATAAATATTTTTAAATTATACATTCTAGATATTGACTTCTGATATGTAACAATTCATTCAATGGTAGCTGTAGTGTCAGTCACTCAATCGTGTCTGACTCTTTGCAATCTCAGGAACTGAATACTGGAGTGGGTAGCCATTCCCTTCCCAACTCAGAGATCAAACCTGGGCCTTCTATATTGCAGGCAGACTCCTGACCCTCTGAGCCATGGGGGGAGTACATTTGATGGTGGGGAGGCTTTAATATTCCAGATTCAAAGGCTCACATCCTCTGATATTAAGGGTGGGGAGAATTCTGAGACTCCATTCAGGTCTTGTGACTTTTTCATATTCTTGATAGATCATCATGACCTTCCTGAGTCAATGATTAGAGAGTTAAATGATCAGACCCCCTTTTTGCTTTTATGGGTCAGAAAAGCTTTTTGCCAGTCTCTCACTAGGATGCCCACCCAGAGGTCTCAGATACTGTTCCTTTGGATTTCTTTTAGCTCCCAAAGGAGAAGAGTCTGCTGTAACCCTGTACCCAGAGGCCCAGAGGGAGCCCTTGGCTTTATTTGCTCTCTACTACCAGACCTCTTCTCATCTGGTCCCAGCAACCACAAGTGGTGGTTGAATTGAGCTGCCATCTTCCCAAATCCCTCTCCATTATTCTGTATTTTCCTCTCTTCATTCAAAGGATCAAGAGATTTATTCCACTGCATAATATAAGTTCTGTTAGTCCCAAGAACAAGGTTCCACCTAAGAATAGATACATACTGTTGAGAATGGCCAATTAAACGAAAATTTCATTAGTTACATGAGCAATGATATGACCTAGAAATTTGTTAGTAATAAGGGAATGCTAAGTTAATATAAGCAATTATTAGTAATGAGCATTGTGAATAGTTTCAGGATAATGCATAGTAAACAAGTTAATGCCTGATGATTAAATATTAAAATTAAATAAATTAATTAGAATTAGAAAAGAGATAACTACAAAGAGAATTTCCATAATAAAGCACAGAGTAGAATATTTTTCCAGATATATGTATATCATATTTGAAAGAAATATAACTATCTAAAATGTAATTCTTCCTGTAATTTCCTTATGCTAGGAATTAATTATCCCCTCTCTTTCATTTTTTTTTAATCTATCTTTTCCCTATCTACTGGACCTTTTCCCATCAGCACTGAAATCTAATTTAGTTTTTGCCATTCTTAAAAATAAGAACAAGGCAACTGCCTGCAAGCGTAGTTCTCTCCACTTCTCAAAGCCAACTTTTCTGAAAGCGTTAATTACAGTTTCCATCTCCTCCTCTTCAGCGCCCATCTACTCCTAGCTTCTCTCGTGACGGCTCACCACAGTCACACGCTACACCAAGCCGGCATTCACTGAGGTCACTTGCGGTCTTCCTCAGGGCGCCCTGGAGTCCTCATCTCCCTGAGCCTCTCAGAAGCTCCACGCTCCACAGTCCCACTCTTTTTCCCTCCTCCTCCCCTCCAGGTTCTCTTCCTCCGCAGTAATCTCTTTGGCAGCCTCTGCTTCTCTCTCCAGCCACGAAGTCCAGCACTTTCTTTTTCATCCTAGGCACATACATTTTTAGTTTCCAGAACATTCTAGAAATTCTTTTCCACATTCTAGAATTCTTTTCCACATTCTGTTCCCTCTTCTTGGAAGGTTCTTCCTTAGTTTTCACATGGAAATACTTACCCAGCATATGCTACTTGAAAGGGAGGCCCCCTCTGACCTCCCAGCCTGATGAGGTCCACCTATTATATATTCTCCTTGCAATAATGATTGCCTTTCACTAAATATATATATATATTTATATGCATATGATATTATTCTAATTTTGACAAAATAAACATTCATGTAAATGTGTTGGATGTTTATGTCACAACTAAATTCTAAGCTCCACTAAATCATAAAGTCTAACTTTCTTATTCATTCCTACATCTCCATAATTAGCATATAGTAGCATAGTAAAATATTACATGTTTTAATTAATAATTGTATTAAAAAACTTTTTTACATATAACCCATACAGAAAAGAACAGGTGGAATGAAAACGAAAATAAAATTTTCCTACTTATAGAGAGATCCATTGGAATCTTTCCTTGGATTGAGAGCATCCCTTGCTGTGAAGAGAAACGGATGTTATGTCCAGATGGTACTCCACTAATACTGGTATAATTTGCCTCGTGGTTCATATCATTGAGTTTTTTACATATTTCAGTATACTGACATATCTAAATGGAAGCTTTTATCTGAAATTGGCTGTATTTTCACATGAGTACTATCGTTCTTGAAGAA
The DNA here is from genome assembly GCA_006408675.1 of Madoqua kirkii. NCBI lineage: Eukaryota > Metazoa > Chordata > Mammalia > Artiodactyla > Bovidae > Madoqua > Madoqua kirkii. Next base: position 12,302 of record SJYC01058345.1, on the reverse strand, counting down.
AAGGTAAGGTGCTTTCCCATCAGAATGATTTATTTTCTGAATTGGTAGTTGCTCCATCATGTTTGACTCAGTGCAAGCCCATGGACTGTAGCCCAGCATGCTCCTCTGTCCATGGGATTTTCCAGGCAAGAACACTGGAGTGGTTTGCCATTTCCTTCTCCAGGGGATAGTCCTGACCCAGGGATCGAACCTGGGTTTCCTGCATTGCAGGCGGATTCTTTACTGTCTGAGCCACTAGGGAAGCCAATATTCTGAATAACAATTATTCAGAATGTTTAAGAATTAACATTTTTAAGACAAAAGCAAAAAGTCAAGGTAGATTTATAAGAATATTTAATAAAAGCTTTTTCTGTGTTATTACTGATAGGAAGTTTATGTTCTTTCTTATTACAGGATGGGAAAACCTCACTCTGCACAGAAATCTGATGTTTCTGATTCAGAATTCTATACACTGTCACTTCCCAAGGGAGCAAGACAGTCATTCCTTTATATGGGCCATTTCCAACTGGGCTGAGAAAGAAACAGACTGTTCTTTGGAGAACTATTCAACTCTGGGAAAGGATTATGTAACCTAGTAAGTTTCATTTAAATTTTTTTTTTCATTTTATATATTTCTCAGGAATAAAGTTCTCGCGTGTAGTCGTTAGACAAGGATCATAATCCTCACTGGTAATATGTAATACTTAGCAGATGTTATTGGCTCTGCTAAATGGCTTATAAGATATTAAAATTAATTTTATCAATAACACAATAACATGATTTTAAAACAAGAAGAAAATGATGGGAACAATGAGAATGCAGTATATAATCTTCAAGGAAAAGTTATAAATACAGACTTAAGCCACAGGTACACAGACATTTTTATTGTTTTTGCATCCCTGTGCCATAATATGAATGCCAGAGGCTCACGTCCTAAATTATCATTATTGCATCTTTTGTCTTCTTTATGCTTAAAGAATTTGAAAGCTGCTACTTCATCCTCAGCTTCAAAGCACCTACCTCGAGGTGGGCATGCTGTATTAACTGAGGTGACAGGGTGCCTATAATAAGTCACAGCTTCTCCACTCTGTATCCTATGGATCAGATACATTTTATAAGCCTCAGAAAAGGTGGTGATGAGCAAATTCTTACAGAACCACCCAGCAACAGAACCTATCTAAAAATTTCAGAATATCAGCTAGTTATCTTTCTTTCATCTTCTCTGGTTCTTTTACCCTCCTTCGCTTCCTCCCTCCCTCCTTCCCCACCCACTTAACCTATTTATCAACTGTCTCTCTCTGTGTACCCCCATCCAATCTCTCCCTAATATTGTTTGTCTGTAGTACTTATCGCTACCAGCACTAAGTAAGCAAGTGTTGGTCACTCAAGTCGTTTCCGGCTCTTTGCAACCCATGGTCTGTCCATGGAATTCTCTAGGCAAGAACACTGGAGTGGGTCACCATTCCCTTCTCCAGGGGATCTTCCCCACCAAGCAATCAAACCTGGGTCTCCTGCATTGCAGGCAGATTCTTTATCAGCTGAGATAGCAGGGAGGCCCTCCAGCACTAAGGGAATTTTATGATGCTGGTGATAGTCCTTACTGGGTAACAACCACTAGTTACACTTGAGCAATTGAATTATTTCAATTGAACTGATAATTTGGGCACTTGAAATGCAGCTAGTGCAATGGAATAAGTCAATCCTACCTATTCAATTTTAATTAATTTAAATGTTCATTTAAATAACAAACATGGCTAGTGGCTAGGATATAAATAGGAACAAAAGGCAACCCTGACCTTTGGACTATCACATTCCAGGGTGCTTTTACTGACAGCATCCTATACTGGATATCTGGAGGTTTCTTGCATTAGCAAATAGCATGTTCCTTATCACACGTGAGTTCAACAAACTAAAAAGACAGTAGAAAGTCAAGGCAGATAAAGCAAATTCATATATGCATAAATAAAGAGACTCAAGACAGCAACAAAATGCAATACTAAAAAAACATTAAACAACAAAATGGAGTAAGTAGGTTTAGCTGAAGGCATTCGTTTTCCCAGTGTTTTATATTCTCCTTGAAATAAGTTTTATTGATGGGTCCAGACTTTTTGCCAGGCCAGGCTCTTCTATCATCTAGTTGTGTGACACCAAACAACTCAAACTGATTGTTCTCCATGAGCCCTGAGTGGCTAAAACTAGGTGTGGGGTCAATTATCTATAAAAACTCCTGCTATATGACTGCAGAAGTCAAGCTCTTGCAGACTCTTCCATGACATCTTTAATTTACTACATACTTTGCTATGTTTTAAATATTAATCTAGAGATGGGGGAGAAATACTTAAGTCTTCTCCATGTCTTTATATTTGCAGTATTTTTAATACAGACACTAAGTACAGTCTTAGGTTGTTGTGAGAAAGAGACAGACAAAGAGAGACAAGGCTAAACTGAAACCATAATTTTCAATTTTAGACAGCTTTTCTTTTGGCAGAAGGATGGTCTCCAAGTACAACTGTGCGTGTTGATACAGCATGGTCTTTCATCATACAAACAAAAATGCCCCTGAGAAGCATGGGACAACTATGCCTTTATTGGTTTGTAGGAGCTCTCTTTAGCTCTGTGTTTTCTAGAAGAGAATCTGAGTAAAGAACTGTTTGTCTAGACTATATCCATCTTGCTTTCTTAGAAAATTTTTCATAAATAGTTAAGAGCTAAGGTCTAGTGTGGTGTCTAGACTATTATGAAGGAAACTCCAATCTGTGTTTACTTAATAAAGTGATACTGTGGTTCCCAGAGTTTGGGCAGCCCACGAGTTGCTTTTTACTTATAATTTTGAATAATTGTAGTATTTAATTTCCCTTTTCCCAGCCATTGAATATCTCAAAGAGTTATTATTTCTTCTTTCCCTACTTTCAGGAAAGATTTATAGTAGCATTAAACATATTCAGTAATTGTGATAGTCACTTTTGTAGATAGAAAGCGTAATTCAATTGTTCCTGTATAGAAAAGATGTTCAGTCAGTTCTCTATATCCCCACTAATGGATGGAAGCAATCGAGCAGATAATTTAACTCACCAAAAGGACCAAAATCCATTTTATATTTTACTCTGGAATATGCTCTCATATTTACATTTGAATGTGGGCACGATGGATGTTCAGCCATTCAATCTAAATGATGAAAGCAAACATTTGGAAGGTCTATCAGGAGGAACAGGAATGATGCCTGGATCAGACCTGCCTCGCTCTCCTCAGTATTCTCACCTTCACAATTCATTGCTGAAAATGGAATGTATCACTTAGCGTACTGATGAGAAACAGGAGGCTGGAGCAGAATTTCCTTATTTCTCTAAGTTTCTGCCTCAGACCTTTCCTGGGATAGAGAGACAATTAAGCATTCTGGTTTAGACCATTTCTTCTCCAGTTTCCGCTGGAAGAGAAAAGTTTAATTACCCATGAAAGTGAAAGTGTCAGTTGCTCAGTCATCCAACTCTTTCTGGCTCCATGGACTGTGGCCTGTGAGGCTCCTCTGTCCATGAAATTTTCCAGTCCAGGCAAGAATACGGAGTGGGAAGCAATTCCTAACCCAGCGATGGAACCTGGGTCTCCTGCATTGCAGGCAGATTCTTCACCATCTGAGCTCCAGGGACACTCACGGTAGATGATAAAACCAGTGTATCGATATTACTTTGAAAGGCAACTGAAGAAGCCCCTAGGCCATGCTTTGTGTCCACTTGTTAAATATTTCTGTAACTGCATTGCACAATGCAGACGCTTGTCTTCTTTCTCAGCCTATTGTAACAAGGTAGCTACCACTGTAGGAATTTCACAGACTCCACAGAGGATGCTGCCTGTGTGTTAAAGCTGTTCACACACAGGTACATGTATTACTTTGCTAATGAAAATTTCTGGTATTATTTTGCCAATAATAATCAAAATTATGATCATAAAAACATTATATATTTAGATAAAATAAAACGTCTTTTATTGTTTTGGAAAAAGTGAATTTCAGAAGTGCCCAGATGGCACCCCACTCCAGTACTCTTGCCTGGAAATCCCTACGGAGGAGCCTAGTAGGCTGCAGTCCATGGGGTCACAAAGAGTGACTGAGCGACTTTCCTTTCACTTTTCATTTTCATGCACTGGAGAAGGAAATGGCGACCCACTCCAGTGTTCTTGCCTGGAGAATCCCAGGGACGGGGGAGCCTGGTGGGCTGCCATCTATGGGGCTGCACAGAGTCGGACACGACTGAAGCAACTTAGCAGTAGCAGCAGCAGCAGCAGATATCTTAGCAGGTGTATTAAAAAGTAAACTGCTTTTGTGATAACATGAACATACCCGCATACAACTTTTTAAAAGGACTGTTTTTTGCCAAGAAATAGGCACCAAAACGGACTCTTCGGGGACTTCTATGGTAATCCTGTGGTTAAGAATCTGCCTGCTAATGTAGGGGACACAGGTTCGACCCTGGCACGGGAAGATTCCATGTGCCGCAGGGAACTGAGACTGCATGTCACAAGTACCGAAGCGCAAGCTCTGCACCAAGAGACTAGCCCCGACTCTGCAACTAGAGAAAGCCTGTGAGCAGCAAAGAAGACCCAGCACAGCCAAAAATACATTTTTTTTAAAAGTGACTTTTCAATTACTTTTCATCCTTAAATTTGTGGAGGAAAAAAACCCAAAACTATAATTTGTATGTTTTTGTTCTTGCCTAGGCAAGAATACTGAAGTGGATAGCCATTTCCTTCTCCAGAGGATCTTTCCGATACAGGGATCGAACCCAGAGCTCCTGCATTCCAGGAAGATTCTTAAACATTGGAGCCACCAGGGAAGCCCTACTTTGATACATTGATGCAAATATGCTAGATTTGCCCACAAATCTTATTTCTGAGGAAGTCAATTATAAATATCCTCTAATATTCTAGAATGACTGCAACTTAATATATAAATTTCATTTAAAACATGATGACAAAATGTTGAAGTCTATGTTTAAATAATCCATAAATTCATAAATCAGATCAACATCTATTCCATTCTAAGATGGTTGATTGCAAAACATTTTCACTGGACTTTGTCTATGATGATGCTACAAGAACATATTTCTTTTTATCATGAGAAGAAGTTCCAGAGAAAATGCTGAAACCCCATCAGCTTGTATCCCTTAATGTTAACTTCATTTGGTCATAATATCCCTGGGTCTCTTTATCTCTTTAATTTTATAATTTAACACTGATATCACCATTTTTTAAATTATTAAAGAAATTGGAAACAGTTCTCAATTAACTGGTAACTCACACTAAAGGAAGATCTAGTGGTCACTTACTTTTGGCTATTATAGCAGATACAGACCTTGAGAGTAATGAGTTAAGACAGCATAGTGTAAAAATGGATTTTAAAAAGTACACGCTGAATGAAGATAGTATAGTATTTACATAGTTAGGCATTTTAAATTAAACACACCAGGCAGGCATAACCAAGGAATTAATGGATTCTTCATTAACAATATCTAGCCATGTTCATTATCAGTTTAGGGAGGATGAACATGCAAGAGATGTATTTTGTGTTGATAAAAAGCAAAAATATAAGTAAATGATTATACCCCAGAGGACCTACTTCTGAATGAACAATACAGTATATGTTAATCTACTATATTTGTTTTTAAAACTGTATTATATTGAAATCCAGGTTAGAATAGGGAAGTGGTTGACTTCTAAGTAATTTATAGAATTTTAAATGTTACCCAGAGTCTGTTAGAATAAATGAAAGATTCTGATGTAATACAATACATGCAAAATAATAATGGTTTAAAATTTGAATTGAAAAAAACTCACTCTATATGAATAGAGAGAATGACTAACAGAATAATTAACGGCATCTGAAAACAACATGAGGTTGATGATCACTTGCCATATTTTTTCACATTTCAGTCTCAGCCTTGTTAAGATCAAGTTGTAAGACTATTCTTGAAATTTTGGTCTTAATTCTATGCAGTTGTTAGACTGCAATAAATCTGATTCAGAAAAAAAATTAATTATGAGAATGTTAGATTCTAATTTGCATGTTTAAAACATCTGAAATTTAGTTGTGGGATTTGTTTCATTGCAAAATACTGGAGAATCCCAGGGACGGGGGAGCCTGGTGGGCTGCCATCTATGGGGCTGCACAGAGTCGGACACGACTGAAGCAACTTAGCAGTAGCAGCAGCAGCAGCAGATATCTTAGCAGGTGTATTAAAAAGTAAACTGCTTTTGTGATAACATGAACATACCCGCATACAACTTTTTAAAAGGACTGTTTTTTGCCAAGAAATAGGCACCAAAACGGACTCTTCGGGGACTTCTATGGTAATCCTGTGGTTAAGAATCTGCCTGCTAATGTAGGGGACACAGGTTCGACCCTGGCACGGGAAGATTCCATGTGCCGCAGGGAACTGAGACTGCATGTCACAAGTACCGAAGCGCAAGCTCTGCACCAAGAGACTAGCCCCGACTCTGCAACTAGAGAAAGCCTGTGAGCAGCAAAGAAGACCCAGCACAGCCAAAATACATTTTTTTTAAAAGTGACTTTTCAATTACTTTTCATCCTTAAATTTGTGGAGGAAAAAAACCCAAAACTATAATTTGTATGTTTTTGTTCTTGCCTAGGCAAGAATACTGAAGTGGATAGCCATTTCCTTCTCCAGAGGATCTTTCCGATACAGGGATCGAACCCAGAGCTCCTGCATTCCAGGAAGATTCTTAAACATTGGAGCCACCAGGGAAGCCCTACTTTGATACATTGATGCAAATATGCTAGATTTGCCCACAAATCTTATTTCTGAGGAAGTCAATTATAAATATCCTCTAATATTCTAGAATGACTGCAACTTAATATATAAATTTCATTTAAAACATGATGACAAAATGTTGAAGTCTATGTTTAAATAATCCATAAATTCATAAATCAGATCAACATCTATTCCATTCTAAGATGGTTGATTGCAAAACATTTTCACTGGACTTTGTCTATGATGATGCTACAAGAACATATTTCTTTTTATCATGAGAAGAAGTTCCAGAGAAAATGTTGAAACCCCATCAGCTTGTATCCCTTAATGTTAACTTCATTTGGTCATAATATCCCTGGGTCTCTTTATCTCTTTAATTTTATAATTTAACACTGATATCACCATTTTTTAAATTATTAAAGAAATTGGAAACAGTTCTCAATTAACTGGTAACTCACACTAAAGGAAGATCTAGTGGTCACTTACTTTTGGCTATTATAGCAGATACAGACCTTGAGAGTAATGAGTTAAGACAGCATAGTGTAAAAATGGATTTTAAAAAGTACACGCTGAATGAAGATAGTATAGTATTTACATAGTTAGGCATTTTAAATTAAACACACCAGGCAGGCATAACCAAGGAATTAATGGATTCTTCATTAACAATATCTAGCCATGTTCATTATCAGTTTAGGGAGGATGAACATGCAAGAGATGTATTTTGTGTTGATAAAAAGCAAAAATATAAGTAAATGATTATACCCCAGAGGACCTACTTCTGAATGAACAATACAGTATATGTTAATCTACTATATTTGTTTTTAAAACTGTATTATATTGAAATCCAGGTTAGAATAGGGAAGTGGTTGACTTCTAAGTAATTTATAGAATTTTAAATGTTACCCAGAGTCTGTTAGAATAAATGAAAGATTCTGATGTAATACAATACATGCAAAATAATAATGGTTTAAAATTTGAATTGAAAAAAACTCACTCTATATGAATAGAGAGAATGACTAACAGAATAATTAACGGCATCTGAAAACAACATGAGGTTGATGATCACTTGCCATATTTTTTCACATTTCAGTCTCAGCCTTGTTAAGATCAAGTTGTAAGACTATTCTTGAAATTTTGGTCTTAATTCTATGCAGTTGTTAGACTGCAATAAATCTGATTCAGAAAAAAAATTAATTATGAGAATGTTAGATTCTAATTTGCATGTTTAAAACATCTGAAATTTAGTTGTGGGATTTGTTTCATTGCAAAATGTAATAGGAAAATAGTAAAGTTTTCCACAGACATCTGCAAATGTATTTTAAAGATAATCCATTTAAATTGTAAAAGCAGAGCTAAGATAAATGTTAATAGTTACACTTTTATCTCTTCTGTGTTATTTATCTATATTCCCAACTTGACTCATTGTTGGCCTCTAACGTATATGTATTAATTAAATAATAATATTTCACCACATATGGCTGGAAACTAAACAGCAATGCAAGGCCTTCAGGAAACAACAGTTTTGACTGGGGTGGTGCAGGCTTCTTGGTGGAAAAGGATATACTTGAGTTGGGCATTGAGAAATTAATTGTAATAACAAGGAAAAACAATAATGGCATTTATGTTTTAAACTTTTTTGATTTTACTTCCAGAAAACTATTTAAATATCCTTCTTCAGGAATATAAGCCCAAAACGCTGTTGAGATTTCCCTGGCAGTCCAGCGGTTAAGACTACAGGCTTCCACAGCAGGGAACATGGGTTTCATCCCTGGTCAAGGGGCTCCAATACTTTGGCCAGCTGATGCAAACAGCCGACTCGGAAAAGACCCTGATGCCGGGAAGGACTGATGGCATAAGGAGAAGGGACGACAGAGGATGAGATGGTCAGATGGCATCACCAATTCATGACCTTGGACAAGTTCTGGGAAATGGTGAGGGACAGGGAGGCCTGGCATGCTGCAGTCCATGGGGTTGCAAAGAGTCGGACAGGACACAGGACGTGGTGACTGAACAACAGCAACAGGGAGCTGAGATCCCATGTGCTGCACAGTCAGCAAAAGACAAAAAGAAAACCGAAAACAAACGGAAAGCCCCCGTATACTGTCTGCCACTACGTAAAGACACTCAGCAAATCGTTTTAAAAATAAGACAACAGGCTCCAAATGGAGTCACAGGTCCCACCTCACTAAACCAAGCTTTCATCGCCATTTCAGTTTTCCCAGAAATAGAATCTTCCGCCAGTCATTAGGCATCACCTAACCGGCACTAGTTAGCTAATTTGCCTCATAGACCCTACCGTCCCCTCAAGGAAAGTGGCCTTGTCATAACCTATCCGATTGTTTTGTCTGGTATAACTTCCTTGTTCCTGCTCCCTGCTGCCTAATAAGTCTTTTCATTTTGTTCAGTTGCTTGGAGCTCTTTTCTGTTTGTTACAGGGGATGCCACCTGATTATGAATTATTGAATAATACGAATAAGATCTTCAAAATTTACTTAGTTGAGTTTTGTTTAACGATAGGAATTTGAATTCTAAAAAGAAAAACTATATCAACAATTTTTGATCTATGGAGATAAGGACAGAACATATTTCTCACACATCCTCAGAAAAGAAGTAGAGACATAATACATTTCAACTAAATATAAGCTGATTCCTGTCCTGAATATTCATACTATGAGGCCAGTTCTTGCCTATCTGTCAATACCCTCAAAATTCAGAAGGGAAGAGAAAGAGGAGTTGATGTTTATATATCATCTCACCCATTATTTCATTAAACTCTAATAATTAATAGCATGATAATATTAATACCCTGATAATTATAAAGTATTTTGTATTCATTTAAAGGCTCAGAAACTTTAGGTGACATAATAAGTGGTAGATCAGGAACTCAAACCCAGAAATAGGAACCCAAAGCCAAAGCCTTTCTGCTATAACACTCAGTGTTAAGAGAAAGATAGAGTTTAGTAATTATTGGGCAAGTTTTATTTATATTTTCAGAAAAACTAAAATTATGCTTATCCTTAATAAATAGTTTCAAAGTAAGATAAATTTACTATGAGGAATAAATTAGTTATAATTCAGAAAAACAGACAAGAGAACTTGTGGATATTAAAATTTAAGGAAAATTACATTTCTATTTTCAACTAACATATTTGTTCCCTATATGCCATACACTGCAGTAAGGATTGGATATACCATTATGAATGACATCATTTTTGCCCTTGAGAAGTTCATATTGCTTGGGATGTCCATATTTTCAGTTTTGCTAAATGGGAAATTTGTTGCTATGGGGATCAGCAAGAGACAAATGTGAGCACATTTAAGAGCATGGTGTGATTCTGAAATAAGAAGACAGTTCCATAAGCCACCCAGGAATATTTATCTAATTATATTATAATCACACTGGGTGCCTAATGGTTTATTTTAACTTGTTTCTGCTAAAAGTCTCTCAGAAACCCTTCCTGTTTTCACCTTGCTTTTCTTCCTCATTTTCTCATCACTCAAGTTCTACCCTTCATTCACTGTTTTGGACTCCTATTTGAGTTTGTGAAACATTTTTCAGACCCCTCCCAAGGTCAGCTCCTCTGTTCTTTTCAAATATTAACGCATTCTTTGCAAAGCCTCACCAACATTAAGAATTCCTTACAAGTATGCATTAAGTTTTGCCACTAGCAATAAATATAAGACCAGCCAGGACTGGGTGCCTACATACGGACAGAAAAGGGCATCTATCATAAACATATTTTAATCAAGAAGTATTTTAACTTAATTGAAAAAATACTGTCCTTTTTTTTTTAATCTGCCAGCACAAGAAGTAGTGCCTGCTTTTATAATATATCTTATTATGATTAAAATGAAATTCTGTCTATAATAGCTAATCTTTTTAACTACAAAATACAGAAATTAAAGGAAGCACAAAAGGGGACCCATTATCCTGTATGGGACGAGAACAATGCCTTTCTAGAAGAGATTTCTGGCTGAGACATGTCTCATTACATTTGCATGTACTCCTCTAAGGCTGCATCCAAAAAGGTGCCTATTTACTTGACGAAAGAGGGATTTCATTTACTTTCACTCACCAAGGTAATTCTGTCAGCCTTTGGATAACTTGTGTCCAGAGTCTTCCTCCATTTTGAACATTGCCTTTAAATATATGTATATCGGATCAGTTAAGGCCAAGAGGTAAGAAACTGTAGTAGTTTGACATGAATCCATTCTGTATGGCTGGAGAAATGCATGGCATATATTTTCTATTGAATTTGGGCTTTTTTTCATCTGTAATATACAGCTCTTTGTTATTGTCACACAAGCATCTAATGTCAAACAGAAAGTATATTTCAAAAATTTGATAATACATCCTACTTTTTAATATTTTCTCATATACCAAGGGACTTTTAGTAATTAGAGGTTGTCACAAAATCCAGATACATAAAAGCAAACATGTTCTTTGTTTCCTCAGGTAGTTAAGCCCTTCTTGCTGTGCTCAGTCGCTAAGTCATGTCTGACTCCTTGGGGCCCCAGTGACAGTAGCCAGCCGGGCCCCTCTGGCTATGGGAGGTCCCAGGCAAGAATACTGGATGGGTTCCATCTCCTCCTCCAGGGGATCTTCCTGACCCAGGGACTGAATCTAAATCCCCTGTGCCTCCTGCACTAGCAGGCCTACTCAGGGAGGCCACCAGGGAGGTCCTTAAGCCATTCTTGCTTCCATACTAAGTCACTTCAGTCATGTCCAACTCTTTGCAACTCTATAAACTATAGCCCACCAGGCTCCTCTGTCCATGGGATTCTCCAGGCAAGAATACTAGAGCGAGTTGCGGTGCCCTCCTCCAAGGGATCTTCCCAACCCAGGGATTAAACCCATGTCTCATATCTAACCTGCATTCAGGAGGGCTCTTTACCACTAGTGCCACCTGGGAAGTCTCTTAAGCATTTATAAAATGGCTCCTTATTCTGGCCTAAGTTATACAAAATCTCCCCACACAAAGATATAGACAGAGATCATAGATGACTGTTACAGCCTCAGTCCTAATTCTCTTCTGGCTTTATATTACTCGGATGGGCTTCAGCCACCGCTATGAAAGTGAAAGTGAAGTCGCTCAGTCATGTCCGACTCTTTGCGACCCGTGGACTATAGTCCACCAGGCTCCTCTGTCCATGGGATTCTCTAGGCAAGAATACTGGAGTAGGTTGCCATTTCCTTCTCCAGGGGCTCTTCCCAACCCAGGGATCAAACCAAGTTCTCCTGCCTTGCAGGCAGATGCTTTAACCTCTGAGCCACCAGGGAAGGCCATGCAAAAGAATATTCAACTTTTTCCCACTCATATTTATTAGAATAGATGGAACTGCAGATCGCTGTTCCCTACCTATCCCCGATTACACTAAGGAAAGAAAAAAACCTGAATTAGGTGAAGAATGGAGATACCTTTGATAAGGAATAAAATTACCTTTGATGAAATCTAATAAAGAAGCTTGTTTTTCCCTAAATATTACAAATCAAATACTTATAATAGAAATGTAAGGATAAACTAATAAAACATTAACATAATCAGTTCAGTTGCTCAGTCG
>SJYC01058344.1:0-10056 GCA_006408675.1 Madoqua kirkii | reverse complement strand
AGAATAAGGGACAGAAATTGTATGGACATAACAGAAGCAGAAGATATTAAGACAAGGTAGCAAGAATATACAGAAGAACTATACCAAAAAACAAAAAAACAAAAAACCAACCAACCTTAATGACCTGGATAACTATGGTGGTGTGATTCTTTACCTAGAGCCAGACATCCTAGAATGTGAAGTCAAGTGGGCCTTAGCAAGCATCACTACCAACAAAGCTAGTGGAGGTGATGGAATTCCAGCAGAGCTATTCCAAATCCTAAAAGATGATGGTGTGAAAGTGCTGCACTCAATATGGCATCAAATTTGAAAAACTTGACAGTGCCCACAGGACTAGACAAGGACAGTTTTCATTCCAGTCCCAAAGAAGGGCAATGCCAAAGAATGCTCAAACTACCATCCAATTGCACTCACTTCACATGCTAGCAAGGTAATGCTCAAAATCCTTCAAGCCAGGGTTAACAGTGTGTGAACTGAAAACATCCAGATGTACAAGCTTAATTAGAAAAGGCAGAAGAATCAGAGATCAAATTGCCAGCATCCATTAGATCATAGAAAAAGCAAGAGAATTCCAGAAAAATATCTACTTCTGTTTCATTGACTACACTAACATTTTTGACTGTCGATCACAATAAACTATGAAAAATTCTTAAAGAAATGGAAATACTAGACCACTTTACCTGCCTCCTGTGAAACTCTATGCAGGCCAAAAAGCAAGAGTTAGAACCATACATGGAACAATGGACTGGTTCCAAACTGGGAAAGAAATACGTCAAGGCTGTATTTTGTCACTGTGCTTATTTAATGTACATGCAGAGTACATCATGTGAAATGCTGGGCTGGATGTAGCACAAACTGGAATCAAGATTGCTGCAAGAAATATCAATAATCTTGGATGTGCAAATGACATCACTCTAATGTCAGAAAGCAAAGAGGAGTTAAAGAGCCTTTTGAAGGTGAAAGAGGAGAGTGAGAAAGCTGGCTAAAAACTCAACATTCAAAAAATAAAGTTCATGGCACCCAGTCACATTACTTCATAGCAAATAGATGGGGAAATATGGATACAGGGAAATAATTTCTTTTCTTCGGCTCCAAAATCACTGCCGATGGTGACTGCAGCCACGAAACTAAAAGACACTTGCTCCTTGGAAGAAAAGCTATGACAAACCTAGACAGTTTATTAAAAAGCAGACAAAGGTCTCTATAGTTAAAGCTACGGTTTTTCCTGTAATCATGTATGGATATGAGAGCTGGACCATAAAGAAAGCTGAACACTGAAGAACTAATGCTTTTGAACTGTGTTTCTGAAGACTTTTGAGAGTCCCATGAACTCAAAGAGATCAACCCAGTCAATTCTAAAGTAAATCAACCCTGAAGATTCACTGAAAGGACTGATGCTGAAGCTGAAGCTCCAATATCCTGGTCATCTGATGCAAAGTGTTGACTCATTTTAAAGACACTGATGCTGGGAATGATTGAAGGCAGGAGAAGAAGGAGATGACAGAGGTTGCATGGTTGGATGGTGTCATTGACTCAGTAGGCAAGAGTTTGAACAAATTCTGGGAGATGGTGAAGTCCAGGGAAGCCTGGTGTGCTGTAGTCCATAGAGTCATGGTGAGTTGGACAGGAGTGAGTTACTGAACAACAGCAACAACACACCAGGAAGCTAAATGATACTCCTAGAGGTGCCATTACAGTTCCAAGGTTGCCCTTTAAAGATCAAAAAGTGAGTAGTGGTCAAATGCCTGAATATCTCCACACACTTTCCCAAAATAGTTGGAAAAAGAATTCCCTCCCTCAGCAGCCTATGAAATTAACCAGTCCTTCAGAGGCTGCCTACCAATACAGAAGACATAAGAGACATGGGTTTGAGCCCTGCATTTGAAAGATCCCCAGGAGGAGGAAATGGCAACCCTCTTCAGTATTCTTACCTTCAGAATCCATGGACAGAGGAGCCTGTGGGCTACAGTTCATTAGGTTGCTGAGTCGTCCGATGTGTGAAGCAACTATGCGTGCACACAAGCATAAAAGCTAACCAAACCACATTTTGAGGCTACATTCACCATCTGTTACGGCCCACACTTTGTCTGTGGGGTGTATTTCTCTCTGAATAAATCTACTTCTTACCTATCCCTCTGTCTTTCACTGAATTCTTTCTGTGATGAGCCATCAATAACCTGAATTATATCAGGTTCTGAGACCAGGTCAGTAATCTCACTTGGAAGATCATGAGTTGGATTTGAGTTCCAGTTACGTGGGTTCAAGTCCCAAGCAGGGTTTTGACCAATTTTGAGTCCTAGTCTCTTGGGTTTGAGTTCTAAACTCGGTTTTGTCTGGGTTTAAGTCCTAGCACATAGGTTCAAATCCCAATCTGAGATAAACAGCTTCATGATGACTCATTTAGCTAATGTATTACAATGAGCATATAATGAGGCGGAAGGTCTCCTGAAAGTCAAATCTTCAACTAACTTGGGCCTGCTGCTGCTAAGTCACTTCAGTCGTGTCCGACTCTGTGTGACCCCAGAGACGGCAGCCAACCAGGCTCCCCCATCCCTGGGACTCTCCAGACAAGAACACTGGAGTGGGTTGCCATTTCCTTGTCCAATGCATGAAAGTGAAAAGTGAAAATGAAGTTGCTCAGTCCTGTCTGACCTTCACAAAACCCATGGACTGCATCTTGAGCCTAGTACGTTCTAACTGGTTTTGTAGTGTCCTGTTCTTAATGATCGTGTCATATTTTTAACGGTTGTGCCTTACCCTCTTCCTTTCTGTCTCAGAAGGTACAATCTTACCTCAGATTCAGTGACTTGATTTTGTATCTTTATCTAAGCCTTAAGTTAAATGACCAAAAGCTGAAAATGACAGCAAGCTATTATTTTCCCAAATCAGGGAGACAAAATAATGTCCATTGAGAAAAATCTGGAAATACTCTCAACAAGTTCTCAGTTCTATGTCCTCACTGACTTTTAAAAAAAACGCCTTGTATTTTCAAGAGAGTAATTTTATTTAAGAATTTAGAGCTTAACAGTTGCTTATTCAAAAGGTGCTTTTAAGTATTTAAGATATAGTAGAAAGTGAAAGCCAAGTCGCTCGACTCTTTGAGACCTGTGGACTATAGCCCACCAAGCTCCTCTGTCCATGGGATTCTCCAGGCAAGAATACTGGAGTGGGTTGCTATATCCTTCTCCAGGGGAATCTTTCCAACCCAGGGATCAAACTCAGGTCTGCTGCGTTGCAGGCAGATGCTTTAACCTCTGAGCCACCAGAGAAACCCCTAAAATTGAATGTTTGCTCTACTATTTCACATTTATTTGTCTCTTTTCTTTTCCTTCCTCCTTTTTTTTCCCCACCTGCCAGATTTATTTTGTGTTTCCCCTCTATTTAGTCAGAGATAGGAAAGAGATTATATGTGTCACTTCATAATTCTTTAGCCAAAATATCTTCAGCCATATTACAATGGACAAGGTAATCTCTTACATTTCACCAATTTAATAGCCTGATCAGAGTTAGTATTTGGAAAATAGAAAGAATATTCAAATTACTGCCATAAATTCAAACTATGACTCTTCTTATAAATCAGCTTTGATAATATTTTGTTGGAGAGGAAAAATTTCTTTTCCTTCTCTCCTGTGTTTTTTGATTGCCAAAGGATTAAATTCACAAATAACACTTTAACATGAAAAAAACAAACCACAGTTAAATGGCATATACACATCTAGTCAATGCTATGGTTTTTCCTGTGATCATGTATCAATGTGAGAGTTGGACTGTGAAGAAGGCTGAACGTCAAAGAATTGATGCTTTTGAACTGTGGTGTTGGAGAAGACTCTTGAGAATCCCTTGGACTGCAAGGAGATCCAACCAGTCCATTCTGAAGGAGATCAGCCCTGGGATTTCTTTGGAAGGAATGATGCTAAAGCTGAAACTCCAGTACTTTGGCCACCTCATGCGAAGAGTTGACTCATTGGGAAAGACTCTGATGCTGGGAGGGATTGGGGGCAGGAGAAGAAAGGGAAGACAGAGGATGAGATGGCTAGATGGCATCACTGACTCAATGGACGTGAGTCTAAGTGAACTCCGGGAGTTGGTGATGGACAAGGAGGCCTGGGGTGCTGTGATTCATGGGGTCACAAATAGTCGAACACGACTGAATGACTGAACTGAACTGAAACTGACACGTGGGAGAAACAGGAAAATTAACACTCTAAACTGGCCAGAGCCTGTACCTTAAATATCTTTTCCAGCTAAAGACACAAAGATGTTGAAGACTGGAAAATCTGTTATGAGAGGTTACCCAGAAAAGCACAATAAAAAGTTACCATGCAGATTTTAAGTCCATGTCTTCTCCACTGATGCTGGGAAATATTGAGGGCAGAAGGAGAAGTGGGTATTGGAGGATGAGATGGTTGGATGGAATCATCAACTCAGTGGACATGAGTTTGAGCAAGCTCTGGGAGATAGTGTAGGACAGGGAAGCTTGGCAGGCTGCAGTTCAGGAAGTCACAAAGGGTGATGTGACAGGAACTAAGCACCTTCTCCATTGATAAGAGTCATCTCCATCTTCCTAGTACAACTGGGGAGACACACTTGTAAAAGGAGATTTCCCTTTTAGAGGTAAATCTTTTACAAAGGGTATATTTTACTTGGGGTTCAGAGCTTCTCTTATGGCTGCTGGTGGTAGTTTAGTCACTAAGACGTGCCCGACTCTTGCTATCGCATGGACTGTAGCCTGTCAGGTCCCTCTGTCCATGGGATTCTCAAGGCAAGAATAATGGAGTGCGTTGCCATTTCCTTCTCCAGGGTCTCCTATGGCTACACTTTCTTAAAAATAATCAGCCTAAAATAAACTTTATACTGAAGAGGATTATTTTATGGTAGCAAATTCTTCTCTTCTACAATTTCCTGAAACACATTAAAAGTGAGCTTTTGAAATTAAGATTCATTGCCATTTAGTATTTTGATTCATATGAACCAAAAATAGGAAAATTCCATCTTTCATTCTATTTCAAGTTTACAATTTGGTTACTGTGGTAATGGATTTCCTTAGCAGTTTGGTTTTATTCATCATCACATTGAGTTCTAAAACACAAGCCTTCTTTGCATTGTCTAACAATGTGTTTGATCACTTTAAAAAATCAACTTATCAATTTAATATCATTATCTTTATAATACTATAATGAACTTGAAACTAATTCCTCTGATTGGGACTTGAACCCACAGTCTTTTAATTAGAATTACTCAGGACACAACCAAGCCAAAGCTGGGAGGAAGAAGGATTTGTTGCTATGTGCAAGAAGTAAGGAGAGCCCTGGGAATCTTTTTCAAAGCAATAACTCCTTGAACAACATAATTGAGGAAATTTTAAGCTAAGGGTATATGCACATTCATGAAGAGGATTGAGCAGAGGAGAATTCACCATTGATTTGGGGCAAAGATTGACCGAGTCCAAGATTTAGTTGATTGAAGTCATAGAATCAGCAGCATCATCTCATCTTCTACCTGAGTAGAACCCTAAGTCCTGCAGAGCTCAAAGACTAATAGACTGTTAGGTATATTCCTTGGGGAGGAAATAAGACTCTCTTATTGCTGAACTATTGTCTCTCGACAGTTTTTCCTTTGTTACTGCATTCCCTTACTTTGCTTATAATCACTGATTACTGAGTCCTGTTCAAGGTTGCATTATGGCCAGACATAGAACACAAAATGACTTAGGCCAAAATGGTTTCTCTTATGTCAAGAAAGCCATTCTTGTTTCTCTTTCTCTGGGGATCCCTAATTTATCTACTTATAAAATCAGATATTAGGATTAATTAAGCTTATCCTAAAGTTAGTTTCTTATTTGTTTTTTTGAGTTCACCTTATTCAGGTCCCTAACTCAGTTCTTTTTCTTCTTTCACAACTTTGGTGCCCAAAAGGAAAACAAAAAAAAACAACACCAAATATATATATATATGTGTGTGTGTGTGTGTGTGTGTGTGTGTGTGTGTGTGTGTATGTACACACACACACACACACATAAGAGAGGGCAAAAACTTCCCTCTGTCTTTCTGGATTATTCTGACTGTTTTAAGAATTTAATTGCTAAGAGAAAAAGTAACAGGAGAAAATCAAACAAGTTTAACAAGTTTATATGTGGAAGAGACCCAGGAAAACTTAGTAACTTTTCAAAATTGCTGAAACTCTCACCTGAAAGTTTATCTTCAGCTAAAGACAAAAGAGGATGTTGAGGTGGGGGTGAAGGGTTGGGAGCCAATGTGAGGAATTCCGCCTGTGACAGGGTCACATGGAAGGAAGTCTGGCATACACAGGGCGTGTCAAACTTCAGGGGTTCCTCACGGCATTTCCTGAGCATCCACCCCCTCCCCCCCCAAAAAATAAGAATCTGCCGGCCTCTGCACTCTGCTTTTCCACTCTTTTGATATTCTCTGGGAAAAAGTCAACTCAGGGCTTTAGCCTTCTGCATTTGAAAGGGATGTTTCAGCTAAACTCCTTCTGATAGCTCCTTAACTTACCTAACTGGTTTTTCCTGGACTCCTTACAGCTCTGAATTGCTTACAGCCCCCCAGCTGAGAGAGGCACAAAGCTTAAAAGCATCTTAAAGATACAGAGCCTCTTTTAAAGAGTTAAAAATCATATTGGTGACAGGTTTTCACTGTTGACTCAAGGATTGCTGCCAGACCTCCATATTCTTTATCTTTTAGGCACCTAGAAGGATGTTATTCAATGTAATCAGGATGTAGAAAAAGATATGTAGTAGTTTTGATGTTAGCAACACTAGACTTTTGAGTTAATTGCTTCTCTTTTGCTGTAAATCACTATACTCCCTTTACTTGTTATAAGTTGCTGTATCTTTGTTGTGTAAGAATGTAACTTTATTTAGTGTTTTCTGAGAGTGACACCAGACTTTGGGAAGATCAAGGCAAATAAGTCTTCTGGTCGACAAAAGGCTGTAAAATGTTAATTGGCCCTCTTTGGCCTTCAGAAGATGATGTAAATTCCTTAAGACTTGTGTAATTCAACTACGTATGCAGAGAGAAAAGCCTGGTTTTGATAAGAGTTTGGGCTGCTAATGCTGCATAATTTTGTATTACCCATTGATCTCTATGTACAATCAAAAAGGTATAAAAGTCCTTCTGAACAATAGAGGCCGAAGCTAGTTACTGAACTGGTTTTCGCCAAGTCTACTTACTTGTCCCGGCTTTCAAGCCCCGCGTGAAAGGGAGCCCAAAGTGGGGCACCCTTAGAGATTCAAGCAGGTGCCGGTGGCCCCACATAGATGGTGCAAATCTCTTGTCCAGAGATTTTATTGGCCTTCCCCCCAAGCCAAGTTATTCAGCCTTCTTTCTCCACTTAATTTTCCTCCTACACTATTTCTTCTTAATCTAATCTCATATTTTCATATTAATGAATAAATAAATATTTCCTCGCCAATGCTGTCTCCGCTTCAAATTCCCTGGACCCACTGGGGCTGGACCCCAGCAGGGTTGGGATTTCAAAGGGGAGGAAGGCAGTTGCTGAGGAGGTGGAAAAGCAAATGTTTGGTAAACAAGTGTTTGCTGGGCCTAACAGAGGCAGTGATATACAGAGTGGGACTCTGATCTCCAGGCCCTGACAAGTGTTCCCCACCACACCTAGCCCACAATCTTTGTGGGTATCTCTGGTGATAGCACTCTTCCTGGGCCAGGCCCTTTCTCTAAATTCCTTAGGTAAGTGGGAGGAAACAAGAAAAACTCCCTGAGTCTTCTGTTCATTTAAATTAATCCTTGTGCCAAAAAGCATATTTTGAGATGACACAGCTTGCTTTCCTACAAAAGTATAAGGTGATAACGCTCTGCTATGGAGTCTCATCCCCTTTACTTTCGATTTGTCCCAAAGTTAGCATCTGGCACAGGTAATTTGGAAATCTATGAGCTAGAACAGAGACTGGCAAACTGTGGACCATGGTTCAAATTTATCCCATTGTCTATTTGTGTATAGGCCTTGAGCTAAGAATACCCTCTTTAAGTGGTTGGAAAAAAGATCAAAAAAAGGATATTTCTTTACATATAAAAAGTACATTAAAACTTCAGTGTCTATAAAGGAAGATATATATCTTGAAATGCAGTCAGGCTCATTTGTTTATGTGGCTTACTTACACCATTGGAGCAAAATAGTTACAACTGCCCTGTTATTCACAAAGCCTGAAACATTTACTACCTATCACTTTATGGATAAATGTTGCCAATTACTAATGTGGAATATGGGCTTCCACAGTTTTTCACTACTGGAAATAATTTGGCACTTTGAAAAATGTAGTCAGTTAGTCAGTCAGTTCAGTCACTCAGTCGTGTCTGACTCTTTGCGACCCCATGAATCGCAGCACGCCAGGCTTCCCTGTCCATCACCAGCTCCCAGAGTTCACTCAGATTCAGGTCCATCAGGTCAGCGATGCCATCCAGCCATCTCATCCTGTCATCCCCTTCTCCTCCTGCCCCCAATCCCTCCCAGCATCAGTCTTTTCCAATGAGTCAACTCTTCTCATGAGGTGGCCAAAGTACTGGAGTTTCAGCTTTAGCATCATTCCTTCCAAAGTATATTCAATCTCAAATAACTAAAAAAAACGAGAGAAATTATATACTGTAGTACATGTAAATGTTCAGATATCAAAGGCTTAAGAAATATCTGTAGGGGGATGTTTAAAGTTAAGAAAAAGAATTAATTCAAAGGAGAAAGTATGATTATTTAATTTTATCAGCAGAGTACTGTAGTCATTTCACTGAACATAAGTATTTTGAAGATGTATCATTTCAGAAATTTTGATCCTGAGGCTCTTGATATTGATCTTCAGCCAATTTCCTTACTTTGCTCCAATAATGGACAAGAAAAGATCCCCAGTTCATTTCACCTGCCAACCCAATCACACCTAAGCCTGACGGAGCAATTATACTGTGTGTTAATCCACATCCTCTTTGAACCAGTGTATGGTTAGTATGAGAGAAATATAACTAAAATGTTATAAAGGCTAGATATTAATTTATCTATCAAATCTAGAAAAGCTCCATTGAGATAACATTTGAGGTGATCTTTGAAGAATGAAAAGTGTTTTCTTAGGTGGAAATAGGAATCGAAGTAATATTTTAGATGGAGTTAGTGAAAGTGAAAGTGAAGTCGCTCAGTCGTGTCCGACTCCTTGCGACCCCATGGACTGTAGCCTACCAGGCTTCTCTGTCCATGGGATTCTCCAGGCAAGAGTACTGGAGTGGGTTACCATTTCCTTCTCCAGGGGACCTTCCCGACCCAGGGATCGAACCTGGGTTTCCCGCATTGGAGGCAGACGCTTTAACCTCTGAGCCACCAGGGAAGCATTTTAGATGGAAGGTATATCTTAAACAGAAACCCATTGATGGGAGGGTATGGCATGTATTTTTAAAAAATATTAGTATTTCTAAGTGATTAGAACAAATGATGCATGCATAATAATTAGGAAATATAGAATGGAATTATAATGTGAACTGTTTTGACTGCAATAATCATTTGGCTAAGCAGTAGACAGCCACTCAAGTTTTTAGGAAATATAGGTATATGATCAGACCTGTGCTATTTACAGTCTCTAAAGTGTTGTATGTACAACCAGGACTTGGAAATCACAACCCATCGGGATATTAAAAATATATACTAGCATTTCTTCTGTTTGCTTTTAATCTGCAGTATTAAAATAGTGAGCTTGTTTGTAAGAGGTTTGATATATTACTTACAATATGGGTTGATCAGGCACTGGACTTTAGTCTGTGTGTCTTGTGGTCCTATGTCATACGTGATTAGTAAAGCATTCTCAGGAAAGTATGATTTCACAGCAGCAGTGATGGCAGTGTGCCCCTCATTCCTTCTAGCTTTCAGTTCACTGTTATGTTACTTATTGATATTTGTGTCTATATGGTTAGTGGATTCATGAATTATATCATCAAGTTTTAACTAAGCTTAAATTTTAAAAATGGATGAATATTTTAAAAGATAGTTGAAGATCGTTTTAATGTTGCAGACACAGCAATCAACAAAAAAAGGGCAGTTATGCCACAA
>SJYC01058338.1:0-16465 GCA_006408675.1 Madoqua kirkii | reverse complement strand
TTCTAACTGTTGCTTCCTGACCTGTATAGAGGTTTCTCAAGAGGCAAGTCAGGTGGTCTGGTATTCCCATCTCTTTCAGAATTTTCCAGTTTATTGTGATCCAGACAGTCAAAGGTTTTGGCATTGTCAATAAAGCAGAAATAGAAGTTTTTATGGAACTCTCTCTCTCTCTTTTTTTTTTTTTTTTTTGATGATCTAGCGGATATTGGCAATTTGATCTCTGGTTCCTCTGCCTTTTCTAAACCAGCTTAAACATCTGAAAATTTATGGTTCACATATTGCTGAAGTCTGGCTTAGAGAATCTTCAGCATTACTTTACTAGCGTGTGAGATGAGTGCAATTGTGTGGTAGTTTGAGCATTCTTTGGCATTGCCTTTCTTTGGGATTGGAATGAAAACGGACCTTTTCTAGTCCTGTGGCCACTGCTGAGTTTTCCAAATTTGCTAGCCTATTGAGTGCGGCAATTTCATAGCATCATCTCTCAGGATTTGAAATAGCTCCACTGGAATTCCATCATCTCCACTAGCTTTTTTTGTAGTGATGCTTTCTAAGGCCCACTTGACTTCACATTCCAGGATGTCTGGCTCTAGGTGAGTGATCACATTATCGTGATTGTCTTGGTCATGAAGATCTTTTTGGTACAGTTCTTCTGTGTATTCTTGCCATCTCTTTTTAATATCTTCTGCTTCAGTTAGGTCCATACCATTTCTGTCCTTTATCAACCCCATCTTTGCATGAAATATTCCCTTTATATCTCTTGGCTTTGAGGTAACTAGATGGAAATCTCTTTAAGCTTATCTTTTTGGAGTTTGTTCGGGTTCTTAGATGTGTAAAGTTTTCACTTAACTGAGAAACTTTTACCAATTACTTCTCTGAACCATTTTTCTTTCCCTTTCTCTTTTCCTTCTCATTTTAGTGCTATTATTATACACATGTCATTTTGTTTGATTGTGCCCCACAGATCTCTGAGAATCTATTCATTTTATGTACTTTCCTTTTTGTATTTCAGATGGAAGACCTTTGTTGAGGCATCTTTAGACTTACTGATTCTTCCTTGTGGTCAAATCTACTGTTGATTCCTTCTCATAAGTTTTTTGTTTCATAAGTTATTTTCATAGCTTATGAAATATTCAAAATATTAAAAGGTTATTTTATATTTAATTCACAAATATCAGGCTTCCCTGATAGGTCAGTTGGTAAAGAATCCACCTACAATGCAGAAGACCCCAGTATGATTCCTGGTTTGGAAAGAACTGCTGGAGAAGGGATAGGCTACCCACTCCAGTATTCTTAGGCTTCTAAAGAATCCACCTGCAGTTAGGGAGACCTGGGTTTGATCCCTAGGTTGGGAAGATTCCCTGGAGGAGGGAATCTTCTAGGCCACCCACTTCAGTATTCTGGCCTAGAGAATTCTATGGACTGTATAGTCCATGGAGTCACAAAGAGTCAGACACGACTGAGCGAGTTTCACTTTACTTACTTAAATTGACCAAAAATTTGGTCTTATCTTGAAATCTAAATAAATATGAACATGCTAAAATGCTCACCTTCCCCCTCTTGTGCCTTTAACCAGATTTTACTCTACCAAAATTATGCATTGTTTGATCATAGAATAACTGTTGCCTTTCGTTCTTCCCATAAAACCATCTTCAATCATATAAGAAATCAATTCGAATAGTTAAGAGAAAACTATCAAAATTTTGTGTCTCATGAGTCAGATGGCATCTTTAAGACAGGCATCTTAAAGAGGTTCAGTTAAAGTGACAACTGTGTTAGAGATAGTGGTATGGTAGAATTCAGCCAATTGACAGCAGTTTTCTTTTATACTAGACTCCCCCCCCCCACCTCCATTTCTTCCCTCTTCCTTCAGCCCTTAATCTCTTCTTTAATCTCAGTGTTCTTTTTTTCATATGTACGGCACACTTAGGATACCTCTTCTAGGTTTCCATTATTTCTCAGTTGTACATATTGCTAAGTGTGATGCAATATAAAAGAAATTTTATGATAGGATTAATTAATGAGTTTTTAAAAATTTACTACCAAACACTGGTAATTTATAATGAATTTTAAATACAGCCTAAAGTAATTCATCATAAAGAAAATTAACAGGCAAATACTTTCTAAAATTGTTTGTGGACAAAACTAAAATGTTTGAGTTGAAAGTAATGTGGAGAGCATATACTATACAATATACAACTCAGTGCTTAGAATATTCTTAGCAATGATGTTATGGCTCACCTTAAAAAAAAAAAAAAAACACACACACACACAAAAAAAACCACCAGCAGCTCATTACTTGGCAGACAGCCAACGGAATATTGGCATATGTAAGCAGTCCCTGAAAAGTATACAAGTTGTAGGAATTAATTATCTTAAACTAGCTAATTGTTTCTTTTCACTCAGGGCATGAACCTATTTTTGATAACTGTTATTAATTAATTTCAGGGGAAAACATCCATATTAAAGGTCTCAAGAAATCTTCCTTGAATGCATTATGGTGAAGAAAAGAAAAAAAAGGAAAAGTTTTCTGCTAGTATTATAAAACATTAAGAAACATTCCAGGTTATGCTTACCTCATTTGCTATTCCAGAATCAAAATTTGAAATATTGACTATGTACAGGTTATATATATATATGCTATGTTTTAAAAGTGGTGTCCAAATCCACACTATGAAATCCACATTATGAAAGAGCTATTTGTCATTAGTAGTGGAGTTAAGTTAAACCTAACATACAGTTGCTGCTGCTTCTGCTGCTAAGTCGCTTCAGTCGTGTCCGACTCTGTGCGATCCCATAGTCGGCAGCCCACCAGGCTCCACCGTCCCTGGGATTCTCCAGGCAAGAACACTAGAGTGGGTTGCCAACAGTTATCTAGCAGTAATAACCATTGGGATTCACTGGAGCCCCTTTTAGATTTCTATAAGACTCCTTCATTTGTAGCAAGTATTTATTTACTAACTTCTTTTGGCTGTGCTGGCTCTGCTTGGCTGTGCGTAGGCTTCCTCTAGTTGGGTGACTGAGTCCACTCCTTAGTTGTGAGGCGTAGTCTTCTCATTCCCGGGGCTTCTTTGTTGCAGAGCATGGGTGATGGAGCGACTTCATTTTCCCTTTATAGGCTCTAGTACACCGGCTTAGCTGCCATGAGGCATATGGGATCTTTCCAGACCAGAGATGGCACCCATGTCACCTGCACTGGGAGGTGAATTCCTAACCTCTGGACCACTAGGCAAGTCCTCCTAGTATGGCGGTGGTTTAATCACTAAGTCGTGTCCGACTCTTGTGACCCCATGAAGTGTAGCCTGCTAGGCTCCTCTGTCCATGGAGACTCTCCAGGGAAGAATACTGGAGTGGGTTGCCGTTTCCATCTCCAGGGGATCTTCCCAACCCAGGAATTGAACCCAGGTCTCCTGCACTGCAGGCAGATTTTTACCTAATTTTCCTAAAACGATAATTTTTGAAATATTGAATATGAGTTTCTCTTTTCATTGGCTGGTTTGTGGATTCTGTATTCTTGCAGTATATTAACTTATGCCAGAATATGTATTTCCTTATATCAGTTTTCTTATTACTAATTTGCAGAGAATTGGCCTCTGTAGTATCACAAGTATAAAATTTTAAACTTGATCTTTATTGAAGTGCATTTAAAGATGGTTACAATCATACAAAGCACTTAGTTTGATTTCCTTATTGTCTGTGCTGGCCTGCTGTTCTACCCTGTCTTCAAGGGCAGAAATATTCTGCATTGTATTCTCTATGACCTGCACATTCAATGATTTGTAGGATCTGCATTGGATTGTAAAGCTGAGGCATTTTTATTTTCATTTCTAACTCATTGAATTTTGTAGAGCTAATAAATTCTTAAAGTATTTTAAAACTAGATGTAAATCATATACTGGAGAATTTATATAGACTTCTGTGTTTTCCTAATCAAAACATTTGCCTACAGAGTAAAATATTTTAATGCCCCATGAATTATGCCGTGATGTGTGGGCAACATTTCTTAGAACTCAAATATGTATATTACTTAAGTATTATCAGAAAAAGAGAGTCTAAAATAACTAGAAAACTTATTTAGGGGAAGTCAAGTGTTAGAAATGTTCCTAATGCTAGTAAAGAATCTGTGATTTGTTGAAGTACTTTGCATTTCGTCTTAAAGTATGTTATTGGTAGGACAGAAAATTAGGTTGATCTAAATATCTTTCTTATACCTTCACTCCTTTAGTTTATTAAATCAGCATGTAAACAATTGTGTCCAGCATTGAGAATTTAACCTATAATAATGTCACAAAAATAATTATATAAATGAATTTGTCCTGAAATGATATTTGTAAATTTAAAGTATGATTTATTGAACAAAGAAAATCAATAAATGGCACATAATAGATAAACTTTAAAGGAACTCAGGAGTATTGGTGACTCTAATACAAAGTAACTTAAGTGAAATTGAGAGTACTTCATTGGTCTTTCAAACATGACCTAAAAGCAAGAGTTTGCTCTAAAACTAGGGAATGAACATATAAAACAGATTGTCTCATAGGTGTAACAAGAAGATGTTCAAGACTACTTTTACATATATTAAATATTCTATTTCTCGCATTCTCTTTGTTGTCAAGCTAGTAATTTGAAGTGTTGACAAACTTCTCTTATTCATTGCATATAATTAGTTGTTGTTGTTGTTGTTGTTGAGCCACTAAGTCCTGTCAGACTCTTTGTGACTCCATAAAGTGAAACATCAGAGAAGGCAATGGCACCCCACTCCGGTACTCTTGCCTGGAAAATCCCATGGATAGAAGAGCCTGCTGGGCTGCAGTCCATGGGGTTGCTAAGAGTCGGCATGACTGAGCGACTTCACTTTCACTTTTCACTTTCATGCATTGAAGAAGGAAATGGCAACCCACTCCAGTGTTCTTGCCTGGAGAATCCCAGAGACAGTGGGCCCCTGTCTATGGGGTCACACAGAGTCAGACATGACTGAAGTGACTTAGCAGCAGCAGCTGAGTGAAACATGTAAAACTGCCCTGTTCGCTACTATCTCCTGGAGCCTGCTCAAATTCCTGTCCATTGAGTCGGTGATGCTAACTAACCATCTTATCCTCTGCCACCTCCTTATCCTTTTATCTTCAATTTTTCTCAGAATCAGGGTCTTTTTCAATGAGTCAGCTCTTTGCATCAAGTGGGCCAAAGTAGAGCTTTAGCAGGTCTTTTCAATGAATATTCAGGGTTGATTTCCTTTAGGATTGATTGGTTTGATCTCCTTGCAGTCTAAGGGATGCTAAAGAGTCTTCTTCAGCACCACAATTCAAAGCATCAGTTCTTCGGCACTCAGTCTTTTTATGGTCCAATTCTCACATCCATACATGACTACTGGAAAAAAAAACATAGCTTTGACTATATGTACCTTGTCAGCAAAGTGACAAGGTATATACATGTCTCTGATTTTTAATACACTTGTCATTGCTTTCCTCCAAGGAGCAAACATCCTTTAATTTCATGGCTGTGGTCACCATCCATAGTGATTTTGGAGCCCAAGAAAGTAAAATCTGTCACTATTTCCACATTTCCCCTTCTGTTTGCAATGAAGTTGTAGGACTGTATGCTGTGATCTTAGCTTCTTGAATGTTGAGTTTCAAGCCAGTTTTTTCATCTCATCAAGAGACTCTTTAGTACCTCTTCACTTTCTGCCATTAGGGTCATAATATCAGCATATCTGAAGTTGTTGATATTTCTCCCAGCTATCTTGCTTCCAGCCTGTGGTTCATCCAGCCCAACATTTCTCATGATGTACTCTGCATATAAGTTAAATAAGCAGGGTGACAACACACAGCTTTGTAATCAGTAGGACAACAAATTCTGTGTTACTCTGGTTGTTTGATTCTTATTGATACCAGACTAAACAAAACAATATCCCTTCAGTTGTCTTTTAAAATATACTTCTTGACTTAACTAATTTATTTCAATATGCCATGCAAATATTCTTGTAATATTCTTTTTTTCTAAAAAATTTCTAAAAATTTAATCCTTCCAAAAACATGAATTACTTTCTGATTTAAGTCTAAAATTATCTGTCTAGTTTTATATGATTAGAGCTCTCTGAGGCCAGATAGTTCCGAACTATTTTACCTATGTCTGCCTAACAGACATTTCTGCCCTCATCAGAATATTTTCTTTCCTCTTCCACAAAAAATTACTCTTCTACCTCCATGAACTCTGTACTCATTTTTATCTTTACATGAATATAAAATTTTACCCATTCAGAACTTGAAAATTCACATTAAAATTAAAAGTTATCTTTTCCATGAAAGATTTTTTGACTGGCCCTTTGTCAATAATTTTCTACTTTGAAAGCCTTTTGTTCTTTTAGTACATCATACAGTTTAGTCCATAACTTTGTATACTATTTTGTATTGATTTTTTCTCACTGTGTTGTATTATGTAGTATATCTTACCACTCACTTTGGAGGGCCAGCTAAAGGGGTTTTTTAAATTATCAGTTGCTAGTTATCTGTCTTAAAGTATATAGTATCATTAGTGTGGATTTGATTTACTGAATAACCATAATCCTTCTCTTCAGAGATTGCCTTTTTTAAAGTAATTTCTGTCACTCAAGTGTCATAAGAGATCTGTCTAACCAACTTAATATTATATTTTGAGGCTACAAAGTTGCATTTGGATCTTCATTTCTTATCAAAACTTATTTATTGATTCTAACAAAAAGAAGAGAGAATTCTTATGTTTATTCTATCAAATCTTAGAAACTTGTAGGCAGCTATGAAACCCTAAATAAAGAATTATTAAACACTGATGTTCCCATTTTTACAACATCATCTGCCTGAGGAGTTCATGACCAAAAAAAAAAAAAAATCAAAATATCTTCCTTTGCTGTTCATTTCAAAACTAAACCCATAATCTATGGGGCAAAATCACCTATATGCTACTCTTTAGGAATGTATAGGTCTCTGGTTGTAGCCATGTGAGAAGTAAATATATAACCACCTCTCTCCTTCTTTTTTTCATTTAACTACCCTGGTGACTCAGATGATAAAGAATCAGCTTGCAATGTGAGAGACTTGGGTTGAATCCCTGGGTCAGCAAGATCCCCTGGAGAAGGGAATGATTACCCACTGCAGTATTCTTACCTGTCGAATTCCAGGGACAGAGGAGCCTGATGGGCTAAATGGTCCATGGGGTTGCAATGAGTGCACGCACAGACACACACAGCTTTAGCTTACTTCAGTCTTGCTCAAAAGTTATATTAAATAAGTGATTTGGTAATTAGATACTTGATTTACAATGTTTTCTAATAGTAATCTTTGTATGTTTAATGGTTGAATTATAAGAAAATTTAAAAAAAAAAAAGGATAATGCATGGGAAAACTGTCCTAAGAATAAGTTGTGCAAAAGAAAGAATGCGGTAGAAAAAAATGTTTTTCCCTCAACATCATTAAGAACAGAACTGAAAAAATAGTTTAATCAAGGTAAAGTTTAATCAAGTGAAGTGAATATTTTAAGTTAAACTAAACTAAGTACTATGACATCAACATTCACTAGCATTCCTACCGACTATCTTTACTATACACATTTTAAAAAGCATGTCCATGTATCTCTTCTTTTCCGAATTATTTTTCCAGTAGGTTTTTATAAAATAGTTATTGAGCAGAATTCTCTGTGCTATACAATAAGTCCATGGATTCTCCAGGCCAGAATATTGGAGTGGATAGCTATTCCCTTCTCCATGGGATCTTCCCAACCCAGGGATCGAACACAGGTCTCCCACATTGTAGGTGGATTCTTTACCAGCTGAGCCACTAGGGAAGCCCAGAGTAAGTCCTTGTTGATAATCTATTTTAAATATAGCAGTGTGTGGATGTCAGTCCCAAACAATGAACAAAGCTGTATCCAAATGAAATGCAGAGGAATCACTGTCAGAGGGAAACCCATTCCCTTAGCTCTATTTAGGAAAAATCACAGAGACATTTAAGTGCAGTTTGTGTGGAAAATAAAAAGTGTTCTCATGTGAGGGAAGGGTTTATGTGTAGGAAGATCTGAATCTAAAACATGCTTTAGAATGTGTTGGGCAAATAACCATCTATTCTTTCTCCCAT
This sequence comes from Madoqua kirkii, assembly GCA_006408675.1. Lineage (NCBI taxonomy): Eukaryota > Metazoa > Chordata > Mammalia > Artiodactyla > Bovidae > Madoqua > Madoqua kirkii. Next base: position 8,363 of record SJYC01058338.1, on the reverse strand, counting down.
GTGATATTAAAGAAAAATAGAATGTTCCACAAGTCTACATTGGGAAAACAAAAACAAAATCAATGGGGCTATTGTGGTAGAAAAGTCAACATTACTACAAAGCTTTAGAAATCATACTGACTATGACAAAAGACACTTGATCCTTGGAAGAAAAGCTATGACTGACCTGCTAAGTCACTTCAGTCGTGTCCGACTCTGTGCAACCCGATAGATGGCAGCTCACCAGGCTCCCCCATCCCTGGGATTCTCCAGGTAAGAACACTGGAGTGAGCTGTCATTTCCTTCTCCAATGACAGACCTAGAAAGCATATTAAAAAGCAGAAACCTAACTTTGCTGAGTAAAGTAAAGAGGTCCATCAAAGCTATAGTTTTTACAGTAGTCATGTATGAATGTGAGAGTTGGACTGTAAAGAAAGCTAAGTGCCAAAGAATTGATGCTTTTGAACTATAGTGTTAGAGAAGACTCTTGAGAGTCCCTTGGACAGCAAGGAGATCAAACCAGTAAACCCTAAAGGAAATCAATCCTGAATATTTATTGGAAGGACTGATGTTGAAGCTGAACTCCAATACTTTGGCCACCTGATACAAAGAACCGACTCAATAGAAAAGACCCTGATGTTGGGAGAGATTGAAGGCAGGAGGAGAAGGGCATGACAGAGGATGAGATGGTTGGATGGCATCACTGACTCAGTGGACATGAGTTTGAGCAAACTCCTGAATTTGGTGATGGACAGGGAAGCCTGTCATGCTGGAGTCCATGGGGTCACAAAGAGTCAGACAAGGCTGAGTGATTGAACTGACTGACTGATGACAAAATCAGATATTTATTCAATATATAGTATTGTCTGTCATCCTATATCAGATACTGTGATGACATGATTGGTGAGATCAAGCGGTTAAATCATTTATTATAGTAGATAATGTTTCTTTATACATATATATCTATATATGACAAGAGTGTGGAAAGGAGCAGGGAAGAGGAGGATCTGGGTTCAAAGGAGTGTTATTAATTTCATAAACTAAAATAACACCAACTCTAAATTTAACTTTCTGTCTTAAAGTTGTCTTTGCTTTTTTTCTTAACATCTTTATGCTAATTGGCATATTACTGTATTTCCATATCAGTTATATTGTACATGATGGAGATTTTAATGAAATAGAAGAGAAGATATATAGCAGAATTTATCTATGCTACTATTCAGTGAAAATTCATTCAGAGGCTCAAATATTGTATAGATTTAAGATCACTCTGGGTTATAACTTCCCTTAAAAACATAGCAGTTCTTTTTAAACAATCTAAATTAAAATTTTCCATAATCACAATAAGCATTTCATTAAACTAATGTTACATTCAGAGTCATTTTATAATTATTTCTTGGAAAGAGTAATTGTACGTAGTAACTGTTTTTCATAATATTGAAAATACAGGCAATTTTTTATCATTTGAAGAGCTAATCCACTTGGAGGGTGAAAAGCTCTAGCATAGGTTCTAAAGCTCATCATACCCTTCCCCCTCCCTAGCATAGTGATGCTTTAAAATAAACGAAATTCTTCATCTACAGCAGAACATATGTACACACACAAAATTATTGCTTCAAAAACTATGAAGCCTTAAACCTGTTTCCCAAGATGGGATTCCAAAATGTGGCAAGAGGACTGTTGTTTTGGAATATGAAAGGGAGATATAGCTGATGGTTCTGATTAATCATTTTAAATTCTCTCCTTTTTAATGGAGATGAAGAAAGCACGTTTTGTATGCAGTTTTGTTTTGACTCAGCCTGCCATGAAGCTGTTTAAATCAAGTCTTATACCCACATTATTTCGACTGCCAAAAACATCAAAACAGCAACAAAGAAAAAGCTAACCTTGAATTTTCAGCTTGTATTTCAGCCCTTGTAAACAAGTTACCATGGAGATGATACCCAAGTGAGCTACAGGCTTGACTCAAAACAGCCACTCTGTGTGGACCATCAGTACAGTATAAAACGGCATTGGCACTATTCATGACAAAACCTGCATACGTCCTGCGATCCTTGAAAGTTCTTTTGCAGAATGCCAGGTGAAAGCTTAAATTCGTCAAAACTGTCATGGACTTGCTTACATGGCAGCAAAAGCAGAGATGAACTAAGAATTATATGTTTGAATATCATACATTTGGTAGCAAATTTAAATGTTTTGAAATAATAATTTAAAGTTATATTTTCTGAGCCTTTTAAAAAAGATGTAGGTCTAAAAGAGATTTTGACTATAGCTTTAGATTATTTTATTGTAACAACTCATTTCTAGGAAGGCTAAGTTAAGGCTAACAAAAATAGCAAAATATGCCCTGTCATTATGGACCAAGATTTCTGTCTCCCATTCTTTGTACATGCTGCAATTATATGGAAACCTTTAACAAAGTAAAGAACAAACATAGGTTTTAAAGGTTTATGTATTATCTTCAAAAAATTTTAAACCGTGGAAAATTATATCCTTGTGTCCAAGAAGTACCTCTATTGATTCATACCTTTTTTTTCCCTCTAGATTTGTTTCTCTTTCAAGTCCTTGTGAAAATACACATATATTTTAGATTACTAGTTATAAGATACTTAACAATTATATAATATTTTGACTTGAAAAACTCAAATCTCCACATTCTACAGAAATTATAATCTTCATGTTACACTTGAAATGATGTTAAATATTTTATTGATCATATTGGAACATCTAGATCAGGGACCTTTGAAAACACTACTTGTCCTTTTGCAGTCTTTCCACCTAAAAAGATACATACTTTATCATTTCTGGGATGCAGTTGGTCAAATTAACTTGAATTTGAGGTTAGAGGCACACAGAACTCTGATTGTATCTCTATTAACCAATGATCAGTGATTGCTTATTGAATAGAAGTGAAGTCGGTCAGTTGTGTCCAACTCTTTGCAACCCCATGGACTGTAGTCCATGGAATTCTCCAGACCAGAATACTGGAGTGGGTAGCCTTTCCCTTATCCAGGGGATCTTCCCAACCCAAGGATCAAACCCAGGTCTCCTACATTGCAAGCAGATTCTTTACCAGCTGAGCCAAAAGGGAACCGTAAGAATAAAGGAATGGGTAGCCTATCCTTTCTCCAGTGGATCTTCCTGACCCAGGAATCCAACTGGGTCTCCTGCATTGCAGGCAGATTCTTTACCAACTGAACTATGAACCCTCACAATAATTCCTGTTAAACTGTGATTTTCCTCAGTCAGTGCAAAGGCCAAGGGTGTTGTTTTTTTCCCCCCCTGACTTGAGATTCAAATGGGCATTTGGGCAAGATAAAGTGCTTTGAAATCAAACATTAACCAGAAAATTAATTCACTTTACCATTCTTAAAGAATTTATTGATTTCATAGGTTAGAGTTTCTCTGCCTCAGCACTATTGACGTTGGGGTCAGATAATTCTTTGTCATGCAGACTGTTCTATGCATTGCAGGCTGATTAGGAGCATCCCTGACCTCTACCCACTGCATGTCAGTAGCATCACTCCACCCGCCCCCCCGACACACACTTTAGATGTGAAAACCAAAAGTGTCCCCTGGGAAATAGGAGTATACCATACTGAAAGCAAAAGCCATAGGTAAATATTATTTTATCTTTTGTCATCATACAGATATTACCAGGCTTTACATCTATAACTTGGAATTGAATTCACAATTTTCAACTCATAGAACTTGAACAAAGACATCATACATATGTAGGCTTTTCAGGTGGCTCAGTGATGAAAAATCCACCTGCCAATGCAGGAGACATGGGTTTGATCCTTGGATTGGAAAGATTCCCTAGAGAAGGAAATGGCAACCCAATCCAGTATTCTTGCTTGGAGAATCCCATGGACAGAGGGGCCTGGCAGGCTACAGCCCATAGCGGTCGCAAAGAGTCAGACACGATTTAGAGACTAAATAAGAACTATATATGTGTGTGTGTGTGTGTGTGTGTGTGTGTGTGTGTATATATATAGAAATGGCAACCCACTCCAATGTTCTTGCCTGGAGAATCCCAGGGATGGGAGAGCCTGGTGGACTGCTGTCTATGGGGTCGCACAGCAGCAGCAGCAGCAGCAGCAGCAGCAGCAGCAGCAGCAGCAGCATATATTGTTGTATATATGTATATGCACATGTATATATGTACATACACATATATACACACATATGTGTACATATATATTAAAAACTGCCTTTCAAGTTCTACTCACTAACTTATGTCATAGGATTCATGTTGCATATACTTACTTTTGCTATTTATATTCATTCTTTACCTGTTTCCTTACTTCCTGCATACTTTTCCCTCTATTTTAATTTCTCCATTTATTTTTGTCCTTTCACTACATTTCCTACTCTTTTTTGTTTTCATAGTACATCTCATTTATCTTTTCTAATAGTCATTGTGAAAAGTACTTGATGAATTTTTATCAATATTATATAGGCCTTATGATTTAGTCTTCAAACTGACATTTTTAGAAATAGTAACATCTGCTTCTACTGACTAACAGAACAAAGAATGACAGCCCAGTAACACTGGAGATGGCAGAAGGAGAAGCTAGTGCAGCTAAACTCCCCTAGAATACAATAAAATCAGCATATCTGAAAAGGATTAAAAATAATAAGTTTCAGGACAATTTCAAATACTGTTTCACACTTTTGAATTAAAGATAATGGAGTGAGAAATGGAATATCTACTCAAGGAGATACCAAATTCTTCTGTTAGACTTGCCACATTTTCTTTTGCAAAATAAAGTGTATAAAGCAAGCATTTTTATAGGTTATCGGTAGCGTTAATGTGAAAAGTGTAAGCTTTATTGCTAACCATTTGAGATGCAAGGGAGCTCTCTCTGCCACGGAAATTGGATGACCATGTGGGCTGACAGCTCCCTTTGTTATAAAATAATGCAAACAATATTTTTTCACCCCAAACAAAATTGGTTAAAATTACATTTTCCCAAGTCATATGGAAATACACTAATTTGTAACTTTCTAAAGCCAACACATTTATGCTTCAGAGATACATAATTTAGTAACAAACAGCAGACTGAATTTTGATCAGGTTTTAAAAATGGGTACAATAGCCTTCTCAGACTTCAAATGAGCTCAAAAAATTCTCTTGGTATTCTCTCCCTCATGAAATTGGGAGGGTAACAGTCTCTTGAAGTTTTTCAGCAATATGGAGTAAGAAAAAGTGAAAAGGTCTTGCATATTTGTATAATATGTAAAGACTCCAGTGATTAAAACAGACTTTACACCTAATAGCAAGCATTTTACTTTAAAGGTAATAATTCTCTAAGAACCTAGTAGAAAACCACATTATTATGCCTTTCTTTTTTGGAACTGATGGCTACACTATATAAGATAGGTTAGGTAAAGCATGATAATAGACAGTTTTGATAGAAAAACATTAGTGGAATCTTTTCTTCTTTATGTTTTTAAGAAGAAACTCTCTGGATTCTCAACATTAAGAAACAAGAAAACTATCACTTAGTGTGCTAGTCCTCCAAATAACAGGAAATATATACACACTGATTTTAATAGGAAAAACAATGTTGATAGAGAACATTTTGTCTTCTCGCTAAACTATTTTATTAAGTACAACACACTAACAAATCAGGTACCACTTGTGCCACATATAATATTATTTATGTGATTCAAATAATTGACTGGAATATAATAACTATTTGAGAATATTCCTCTGTGTTCTGGGCACCTGTTTTCCTCTGTCAATTTGCCTTATGAATTTTATTTGTCTTTTATTGCATTTAATATTGAATAATTAAAGCATGTATTTTGACATAATTTATTATTTTAATTCTTTTCTGCCAGGTAATTTTTTGAGGTTATATAGACTCTTCTAACTATGGGGGTGGGGGCAAAACCATTGGTCAGAAAGAGTAGATTCGTACTCTTGGAAACATGTATTTTCTATTTAGATGTCTTAAGTCTTGAATCTTTCTTACCTTGAGTAAGATGAAAAAGTACCAAATTGAGCAAATCCTGTAAAATAGTTTCTATTTTCATTATCACTTATGAGACTTCAGTGGGATTTGTGCCATTTCATTTAATTATTAACAGGTGAAGAATGATTGCAGGGATCCCACATGAATTGTCTTCCATCCTTCCTTCCTGACTCTTATTTTAATTGTGTAAACCTATTTAATGACAGGACTGCAATATTGGTTAACTGTGGTTTTGATTCAGTAATTGTGCAGAAAATCTGATTTGCATATCTTTTCAAAGGCCAATTTGAAGTTCTGAAATGTTGACTGAAGCTGACCAGACTCTACACAGGAGAAAAATGTCATGCATAAGGGCATGATGATCTTCAGACCATTATATATCCATTACCCATTTATGTAACCGGCATACATATAGCAGCATATTTATTGGAAATAGACATACTTTACAATGACTGCCAGAGAAAAAGTTGAGAACTTCATATTATTTGACTTCAGTCATCAGATGTAAACATCATAAAATAAGATACATGTTTTCCTGTGTATGGTGTGTGTGTACTCATTGTTTATGATTCTTTGCAATCCCATGGGCTGTAGCTCACCAGTCTCCTCTGTCCATGGGATTTCCCAGGCATGGATACTAGAATGGGTTGCCATTTCCTCCTCCAGGGGATCTTCCCAACTCAGGGATGGAACCTACATTTCTTGCATCGCCTGCCTTGCAGGTGGATTCTTTACCACTAGCTGCATCTGGTAAGCTCTTTTCCTGTGTATTGTATACACATAAAACTACATATTTGAGGTATTCAAAGTGTATATTGCATTTATTGTTGGCAAATTGAAAAGCTTTCTGAATGAAGTAATTTATTTTCACACTAAGTCCATTAATCAAGTCAGAAACTGCTTCAAACATGGCCTAAGCGAAAAAAAAAAAAAAAAAAAAAAGAAGAAGAAGAAGGATTTTTGGTTCATTGGCTAATGCTGGCTATACCCAGATCTGCAAATGTTTTTAGAGATCCAGGCTTTTCCACTATTCAGTGTTGCCGTTTTTTTTTTTTTTTAATTTTGTTTTGTTTTGCTGACCATTTTGTTTACGTTCTAGGTCTGAGACTTCCTCCAAGTTTGTCAACAACCAACTCAAAGCTTGAATCTGGTAGACTAAAACACATTGCTTTCTTGGAAGCCCTGATATAGGAAGTGATAAAATACACTTCCCTTTCTTAGAAGTCCTGATTTGTCCCAAATAAGCCCACATGCAAAACCATGACACTGTGAGTTGGTTCTAAGCATGGAGTAGCGGAAAGTATAGTTTTGACAATCTCTAGGGACATACATTGGAGATGGCGATGGCACCCCATTCCAATACTCTTGCCTGGAAAATTTCATGGATGGAGGAGCCTGGTAGGCTTCAATCCATGGGGTTGCACAGAGTTGGACACGACTGAACTGACTTAGCAGCCGCAGCAGCAGAGACATATATAGGGCTTCCCTGGTGGCTCAGTGTTAAAGAATCTACCAGCCAACACAGGAAACATCGGTTCAGTCCCTTGTTTGGAAAGATCCCCTGGAGAAGGGCATAGCAACCCACTCTAGTATTCTTACCTGGAGAATCCTATGGACAGAGGAGCCCGCTGGGCTAGAGAATATGGGGTTGCAAAAAAAGTTGAGCAAGACTTAGCAACTTCACAACAATAACATCAGGGATAATTATAGTTGCTAAAATAGGGGAAATGTTGCCACTGATTTCTGGTTAGTAGATTTCAGAGATGCTACAAAATATCCTACAACACACAAAACAGACCCATACCTCAAAATAAAGAATCATCCAGTCCTAAATATCAGTAGTGGCAGGTTGTGAAGTTGGAAGTGGCACCAGTTCCTACTGGTCCACAATGGGCTGTAGAGAGAAGTAAGAGACACTTACTTTAGGAAATTGTGCTGTAGTTAGGACAGTAAATGCTGATTAGGCAGCAGCGCCTGTCAGCAACAGGGAGTATTTTTTGCCTCTAACCTTGGAGAAGAAAATACAAAGACATGTGGGAATTGTCAAAAATTTTTAACAATGAATTTTTATCTTAATGTAATTGGCAAAGTTGATTTTTCTGTGTTGTTTTTTTTTTTTTAACTCATAATTCATCCTTGCTCCTGGTTGAATTCCCTGGTGTTAAGAGAATTATTTGCATTTTGCTAAGGTGATTTGTCAGAAATTCTCTACTATTAGCATATTAGCTAGTACTCTGACTTTTATATTTTGTATTTTATATTTTAAACAAAATAGAAAGTGTTTTTGAATTATTCTATTTTATTGTCAGATCAAATATTTTAGCTGAAAATAATTTATAATTAGAGGGAAAATTATTGCTTAAATGAAATCCTAGTTGCCTTTTTCATTTTTTTGACTAT
>SJYC01058337.1:0-36161 GCA_006408675.1 Madoqua kirkii | reverse complement strand
TCTGTGTATTTTTGCCACCTCTTCTTAATCTCATCTTCTTTTAGGTCTTTACTGTTTCTGTCTTTTATCATACTTATCCTTGCCTAAAATGTTCTCTTGATATTTCCAGTTTTCTTGAAAAGATCTCTAATCGTTCCCATTCTGTTGTCTTCCTCTGTTTCTTCACACTATTTAGTTAAGAATGTCTTTTTATCTCTCTTTGCTCTTCTCTGGAACTCTGCATTCAGTTGAGTATATCTTTCCTTTTCTCCCTTGCCTTCACTTTTCTTCTTTCCTCAGCTATTTGCAAAGCCTTCTCAAACAACCACATTGCCTTTTTGCATTTCTTTTTCTTAGGGATGGTTTTGGTCACTGCCTCCTGTACAATGTTATGAACCTCAGTCCATAGTTCAGGCACTCTGTACCAGATTTAATCTAAGGGCATATAGGAGTTCTAAGGGTATATAGGAGGCTGTCTCTTATACACATCTGGTGAAATGACTATTTATTTTGCTTTTATATTATTTAAATTGAAAATGTTCTTATGTTCATTAAGTAGGTTATTGGAATTAATAAGAGGTGAAAAAACTTTATAGCATTTTGTTTTATTTATTTAAAGGGTGGTTTATTTTGCAGTTGTTTTTTGACTTGAAATATTCCTATCCAAGTATTTAAAAAAGCAAATATTTTTACTTTCTTAGGTCCATTAATAATTATTTGAAATATTTCCTTTAAGAAAAAATAAATAAAACTCTATTGCTGAAGGTTGTTCCTTCTGTGTGTATACATGTGTATATGTATGTGTGTGTTCCAAAAAAATCATTAAATAGTTTTATATATCAAGAAAGGTCTGATCCCATGACTAAGGAACAGAACAGAGAGAACATGCCTTCCAAAAGTAAATGCTGAATTACTGTATGTTTTTGTGTGCACATACGTATGTGTGCACACATCTGACCATCAATCAAACCCTCAAGCTTGCCTCCAGGAAAGTGGAAAGAGTGCATCTCACAGGGGAGGAAAATGCATTTAAAATTAGTGCAGCCATAAAATAAACTGACATAACCCAAAGCAACAAATAATGGAGGGAAAAATCCTTCTGGGGTTCTCTCTCTCTTTTTGCAAAGATTTTGACTTTCTGTTTTTATTTCTTGTCAGTGATCCTGTGTGTGTTTAAAATGACATAAAGTGCATTCATTATGTCCCCAGATTCCAACTGCTTCAGACTTTCTTGTATATTTCTCAAGAAAATGCAGACTTTTGGAATAGAGAGCAGATGCAGAAGCGAAATGACAGCCCTTGTGGGATCTCTGGTGGCTTAAAAAAAAGCTCCAAGCAATTTTCTCCATTGCATCATGCCTGAAAAGCAGCTTAATTCATCTGTTATGATTAAAGTTGATTGATTGAATTGATCTGTAATGTATCCTGTTTCCCTAGTTTACAAAGATGCTCAGGAAGAGTGAGGAAGCTGTCTGAACAGGATCCAAGTGCTTAATATATGCTAAGGCCCCACTTAACATTTATTATCTGTTATCAAAGGTAGGAAAAAGCATGTAAATTATATGGATGTCTCTGATTCAAGGAAAGGGAAAGGTAAATACTTATGTAGATGCTCAGTGATTTTCATCAACCATTTTCTAAAATATACCCATCTTTTTTTAGATTTATCAGTAAATTTGTAAGAAGCTCTTCCATTGCTAGTAAGATATGCTGGGAAGTTAAACTGTTTTTACCTTACTATTATGCCAGGAAGTTAACCTGCTTTTACCTTACTGTTGCTTACAGTATAAGAGAGATGAAAAACATCAAATATGACTCTTAAGATTGCTTCTTTCTGCTACAAAGGTGGTGTCATCTGTGTATCTGAGATTATTGATATTTCTCTGGCAATCTTGATTCCAGCTTGTGCTTCTTCCAGCCTGGCATTTCACATGATGTACTGTGCATAGAAGCAATTAAATAAGTAGGGTGACAATATACAGCCTTGACGTACTCGTATGTTGTTCCTTGTCCCGTTCTAACTGTTGCTTCTTGACCTGCAAGATTTCTCAGGAAGCAGGTAAGGTGGCCTGGTATTCCCATCTCTTTAAGTATTTTTCACAGTTTGTTGTGATGCACACAGTCAAAGCTTTTAGGGTAATCAATGAAGCAGAAGTAGATTTTTTTCTGGAATTATACTGCTTCTTTCATGACTCAAGAGATGTTGAGAATTAGACCTCTGGCTCCTCTGCCTTTTCTAAATTCAACTTGAACATCTTTCTAAGTTGAATTGAATATCAACTCAAAGTTCTTGGTTCATGTACCATTAAAGCTTAGCTTGGAGAATTTTGAGCATTACTTTGCTAGTGTGTAAGATTAGTGCCTTTGTATGGTAGTTTGACTATTTTTGGCATTGTTTTATTTGGGATTGGAAACAAAACTAACCTTTTCCAGTCCTGTGAGTTTTCCAAATTAGCTGACATATTGAGTGCGGCACTTTCACAGCATCATCTTTTAGGATTTCAAATAGCTTAGTTGGAATTCCATCACTTCCACTAGCTATGTTCAGTAGTGATGCTTCCTAAGGCCCACTGATTTTTACTTCAGGATGTCTGGCTCTAGGTGGGTGATCACACAATCATTGTTATCTGCACCATTAAGATCTTTTTTTGCATAGTTCTTCTTGCCACTTCTTTCGAATATCTTCTGCTGCTGTTAGGTCCATACCATTTCTGTCCTTTATTGTGCCCATCTTTGCATGAAATGTTCCCTTGGGTGTCTCTAATTTTCTTGAAGAGATTTCTAACCTTTCTCATTCTATTGCTTTCCTCTATTTCTTTGCATTAATTACTTAGGAAGGCTTTCTTGTCTCTCCTTGGTATTCTTTGGAACCCTGAAATTTTTGGAGTTACTTTTTGCAATTGTGATATTTTTGATCACATGGAAGACTAACAAAAAGGAGAATTCTGTAAAGTCCAGAAATTTTTCAAAATTTCTGTATTGTTAGAAAGCTCTATAAGGAGCTAACTTTGTAGAGTCAGATATCTGCATAATAACTTTCTATTGTTTTCACAGAACTCAACACTTTTGTTAAAAACAAACAAACAAACAAAAAAATCCAAGCTTCTAGATTTTAGTCTCAGTCAGTCACAGCTATTATACCAACTTGATACAGACATAATATAGTAATAATACTAATTGAAATAATTAAAACAACTACAAAAGAGTATGAATACAACAGCTGTGAGCTTATGTTTCAATAACTGTCTTAAGCCCATTATAATTTTTATCTTATTTAATCTCATAACAGTCTATAATGCTGATATCATCAATGTTTCATTTTATAGATGAGGAAAGTAAGCACAAAGAAGTTGACTAATTTTCTGATTCTCATGGACCTGGCTACTATATTCTTTTCCTATGTTAGGTTTAAACTGGAATATTGCTTGACTTCTACAGCATGTAGGGTTTTATATAACAACAACAAAAAAATCTGAAGATTTCATCTTTTATTTTATATTGCCTCAAGGCCACAGATACAAAGAGAAATCAGCATACTATTTATGTACCTCTTTTTAAGAGTTTACCCCTTCCCAGTGTCAGGGAGGAAGAAATATTCCTCTACTCTTTTAGTTTCTCCTGGCTAGTTTAAAAATTAGTATCAGACAGATTAACAGGAACAAAGTCAAACAAAAGTGTAATAATATGTATAAATGGGAAACACTCAGGAAAACTTATAACTCAGCAAAATGGCTGAAACCATCACCTTAAATGCCATCTTCAGCTAAAGATGAAAAAAATATTGGGAGTAGTGATTTGGGACCTCCAATGAGAGGAAGGTAACTGGCATAAATAAATGGTTGTTGGGTCATACAGAAGTAATGAGACAAAGAAATGAGTTTTAACACAGACTTTGCTAGGCTTGTCTTGTCTACATGCTGGTTTATATTGTAGTTACCTATGGTAATAGCTCCTTTCATAGAATAGATTTTCTATCTACATTCTTGAGGAAGTTATGGGGAACGTCGAATTTTCTTTCTAAGTATTTTAGGCCTTGATTGTTTTCAGCTTGAAATAATACTCATGCCAAAGACACGTTTTGGGTTGACAAATTTTGCTCCCCTATATGAAGAAATATCTGCTGCATTTTATCTGTTCTAACTCAAGTTTGAAAGTTCCAGATTCAGAATTAAATTAATCTTTAAACAAAAGTGAAGATGATTTTTCTGAAACCAGGCACTGTTGCACCGTTACAGGAAATAAAAGAAAAAGCAAAACATTTAGGGTTGAGAGTTATAATGTAGAACATCCTGTTCAATTTAAATTTCAGAGAAACAATTAATTTTCGCACTGGGATGACCCAGAGAGATGATATGGGGAGAGTGATGGGAGGGAGTTTCAGGATTGGGAACTCATGTACACCCATGGCGGATTCATGTCAATGTATGTCAAAATCAATACAGTATTGTAAAGTAAAAAATAAATAAATAAGCAATAAAGAGCACACAAAAAAATTTATATATGCCCCATGCAATAATTTATATATAGTTGCACTATATATTTTTTTATTTATCTGACTTTCAAATTTAATCATGATATAGTTTCTCCCATATACAAAATTTTAACTTTAAAGTGATAAAATGTTTTTCAAGAGTCCCAGCAAACACATTTTATTTGTTATAGGTCAGAAATACTTATTGTCCTTGTTTAAATCAAACATTTAGGGAAATGGATGAAATTAAATAGTTTGGATCAATCAAGACATGGAAGGTGATTATATCTGTGGTGACCACTTGAAGGCAGATACTTGGAAAATTAGCATTCTCTCATCAAGAAAAAAGAGGGTATGCAGACACAAAGTGTCACTATATAGGGTGCTTGAAGATAAATAAAACATGGTTTGTTTTCTAGAAAAATTTGTTGGTAATAGTAAACAATTCCCAAAATTGGTCTTCAGATTGTCTACCTTGAGAACATAGAGGAAATCTCCCCCTGGGTTAACTCTAAGCTAAGTAGGATTCCTAATATATATATATATATTTTAAGTTTTCATTTCTTTTTTTTTTTTTAAGAAATGCAGAGGTGGCAGTATTTCTGCAACATTTTGCTTCTGGCAAAGTAAACTATCTCACGGTCAGTGAGAGCCCCATTTTTAGGCAATCTGAGGTATTCTCTGTTCCAGAAGGTCAACTCATTGCCAAAATAGCCCAAGGGCTTTGGACAAAATTCCAGCACTCTTGTTTTGCAGAAACTTAAAATCCATACTTGGTCACTATTCTGTGTCAAGAATTTATTTTTTTCTTCTTCTTCCCACATCAATGACAGATTTTATTAACATCAAATAAGAGTTATTGTAAATATCGCAGCTCTTAAAATATTGCAGTACTGAAGCCATTAGATATTGTTGCACTGTCCAAAGTGTTTCACTTAAAACAAATGGAACAAGTGGCTACTGGTCCTATCAATTTTTAATGAAGAATTAGAACTGTTTTAAGATTGATTCTTACACCTTTGCTCTTTTTCCCTTGTCTCACTTTCTAAAGGTGTTGTTGTTCAGTCTCTAAGTCATGTCTGACCCCTTGTGACTCCAAGGACTGCAGCATGCCAGGTTCCTCTGTCCTTCATTGTCTCCTGGAATTTGCTCAAACTCATGTCCTTTGAGTTGGTGATGGTATCTAACCATCTCGTTTTCTGCTGCTCTGTTCTCCTTTTGCCTTCAATCTTTCCCACCATCACAGTCTTTTGCAATGAGTTGGCTGTTTGCATCAGGCGGCCAGAGTATTGAAACTTCAACATCGGTTCTTCCAGTGAACATTAAGTATTGATTTCCTTGAACAATTGACTGATTTGATCTCCTTACTGTTCAAGGGACTTTCAGTCTTCTCTAGCTCAAAACCATCAGTTCTTCAGTGCTCAGTCTTCTTTATGGTCCAGTTCTCACATCTGTATATGACTACTGGACAAACCACAGCTATGACTATAAGGACATTTGTCAGCAAAGTAATGTCTAGGTTTGTCATAGCTTTCCTTCCGAGAAGCAAGTGTCTCTTATTTTCATGGCTGCAGTCACCATCTGCAGGGATTTTGGGGGCCCAAGAAACTAAAATCTGTCACTGCTTGCACATTTCCCCCTTCTATTTGCCGTGAAGAGATGGAATCACATGCCATGATCTTCGTTTTCTGAATGCTGAGTTTTAAGCCAGCTTTTTCACTCTCCTCTTTCACACTTCTACAGGATCTGTAGTTTCTCTTCAATTTCTGCCATTGGAGTTGTTTCATCTGTATATCTGATATTTCCTATATTTCTGCCAGAAGTCTTAATGCCAGTTTATGATTCATTCAGCCTGACACTTCTTATGATGTACTCTAGTTAAATAAGCAGAGTATACGAGTTAAATAAGCAGAGTGATAATATACAGCCTTGTCATACTCCTTTCCCATTTTGAAGCCTTCTGTTATTCCATATCTGGTTCTAACTATTGCTTCTTGACCTGCCTACAGGTTTCTCAGGAGACAGGTAAGGTGATCTGGAAGTCCCGTATGTTTAAGAATTTTTCCAGTTTGTTGTGATCCACACAGTCAAAGGCTTTAGTATAGTCAATGAAGCAGACGTAGATGTTTTCTGGAACTCCCTCTTGTTTTCTCCATGATCTAACGAATGTTGGCAGTTTGATCTCTGGTTCCTCTGCCTTTTCTAAAGCCAGCTTGTACATCTGGAAATTCTCAGTTTAGGTCTAGCTTGAAGGATTTGGAACATAATCTTGCTAGCATGTGAAATAAGTGCAACTGTATGGTAGTCTGAACATTCCTTGGCATTGCCCTTTGGAATTGAAATGAAAACTGACCATTTCCAGTCCTGTGGCCCCTGCTGCATTTTGCTGATTATTGGCAGCATCATCTTTTAGGATTTTAAATAGCTCAGCTAGAATTCCATCACCTCCTCTAGTTTTGCTCACAGCAATGCTTCCTAAGACCCTCTTGACTTCATACTCTAGGATGTCCAGCTCAAGGTGAATGACCACACCATTGTGGTTATCTGGGTCATTAAGATCTTTTTTGTCGAGTTCTTCTGTGTATTTTTGCCACCTCTTCTTAATCTCATCTTCTTTTAGGTCTTTACTGTTTCTGTCTTTTATCATACTTATCCTTGCCTAAAATGTTCTCTTGATATTTCCAGTTTTCTTGAAAAGATCTCTATCGTTCCCATTCTGTTGTCTTCCTCTGTTTCTTCACACTATTTAGTTAAGAATGTCTTTTTATCTCTCTTTGCTCTTCTCTGGAACTCTGCATTCAGTTGAGTATATCTTTCCTTTTCTCCCTTGCCTTCACTTTTCTTCTTTCCTCAGCTATTTGCAAAGCCTTCTCAAACAACCACATTGCCTTTTTGCATTTCTTTTTCTTAGGGATGGTTTTGGTCACTGCCTCCTGTACAATGTTATGAACCTCAGTCCATAGTTCAGGCACTCTGTACCAGATTTAATCTAAGGGCATATAGGAGTTCTAAGGGTATATAGGAGGTAAACCATAAACAATCTATTTTCATTCATTTAATGTGGTTCTTCAGGATACACTTGTCTTTAGCAAAATGAGGAATCCTGGATCTCTATATAATTATTGTCCTATTGTCATTATTTCCATCTCTTAGTAGAGTGGGTGGACCTCTATTGTGACTTTCAATGCAGTGAATTTGCAATTCTTGTTTCAAATACAGTGGAAGTTACTCTGTAACTTAATTCAACCACTTCCTTAAGTTCTTAGCATGCTTTTCTTTCATGCTATAATATTTCATATTTGCATATGTTAAACACAAAAGAGTTTTTGTTTTTGGCCAGGTTTCAGTTCAGTTCAGTTGCTCAGTTGTGTCTGACTCTTTGTGACCCCATGAACTGAAGAACGCCAGGCTTCACTATTGATCACCAACCTCCTGAGCTTGCTGAAACTCATGTCTGTAGAGTCAGTGATGCCATCCAACCATCTTATCCTCTGTCATCCCCTTTTCCTGCCTTCAACCTTGCCCAGTATCAGAGTCTTTTCCAATAAGTCAGTTCTTTGTGTCAGTTTCAGTTCAGTTCAATTCAGTCACTCAGTCGTGTCCAACTCTTTGCGACCCCATGAATCACAGCATGCCAGGCCTCCCTGTCCATCACCAACTCCAGGAGTTCACTCAAACTCGCATCCATCGAGTCAGTGATGCTATCCAGCCATCTCATCCTTGGTCATCCCCTTCTCCTCCTGCCCCGAATCCCTCCCAGCATCAGAGTCTTTTCCAATGAGTCACCTCTTCGCATGAGGTGGCCAAAGTACTGAAGTTTCAGCCTCAGCATCATTCCCTCCCAAGAAATCCCAGGGCTGATCTCCTTCAGAATGGACTGGTTGGATCTCTTGCAGTCCAAGGGACTCTCAAGAGTCTTCTCCAACACCACAGTTCAGAAGCATCAATTCTTCAGTGCTCAGCCTTCTTCACAGTCCAACTCTCACATCCATACATGACTACTGGAAAAACCATAGCCTTGACTAGACAGACCTTTGTTAACAAAGTAATTTCTCTGCTTTTCAATATGCTATCTAGGTCTGATCTCCTTCAGAATGGACTGGTTGGATCTCTTGCAGTCCAAGGGACTCTCAAGAGTCTTCTCCAACACCACAGTTCAGAAGCATCAATTCTTCAGTGCTCAGCCTTCTTCACAGTCCAACTCTCACATCCATACATGACTACTGGAAAAACCATAGCCTTGACTAGACAGACCTTTGTTAACAAAGTAATTTCTCTGCTTTTCAATATGCTATCTAGGTTGCTTATAACTTTTCTTACAAGGAGTAAGTGTCTTTTAATTTCATGGCTGCAGTCACCATCTGCAGTGATTTTGGAGCCCCCCAAAATGAAGTCTGACACTGTTTCCACTGTTTCCCCTTTTATTTCCCATGAAGTGATGGGAACAGATGCCATGATCTTCATTTTCTGAATGTTGAGCTTTAAGCCAACTTTTTCACTCTCCTCTTTTACTTTCATCAAGAGGTTTTTTAGTTCCTCTTCACTTTCTGCTATAAGGGTGGTGTCATCTGCATATCTGAGGTTATTGATATTTCTCCCAGCAATCTTGATTCCAGCTTAGTGAAATATAATTCACACACCATACAATTCACCCATTTAAATTGTAAAAATAAATTATTTTATTACATTCACAGAGTTGTTTAACTGTGACCACAACAAATTTTAGAACATTTTTATCACCCTCAAAACTAATCCCCTAATACTCATTAATTCATGTTCCATTTGCCTTCAGCAGCCCAAGTCCTAGGCACCAGCTATTCTATTATCTGCCTCTATAGATGATACTGGTCTGGACACTTTACATAATGAACTAATACAAGCTATAGTTTTTTGTGTCTGGCTTTTTTCATGTAGGATAAAGTTTCAAGATTATTCAGTTGTATAACATGTTTCAATACTTCATTTCTTTTTATTGCCAAATAATATACCATTATATAGGCAAGATTTGGCTCTTTTAATGCATGCCTTTTCAAATTGATTTAATTATTCTTTGACTGTGTGAATCACAACAAACTACGGAAAATTCTGAATGAGATGGGAATATGAGACCACCTTATCTGCCTCCTGTGAAATCTATAGGCAGGTCAAGAAGCAACAGAACTGAGCATAGAAAAATGAACTGGTTCCAAATTGAAAAAGAGAATGTCAAGGCTGTATATTGTCACCCTGCTTATATAACTTATATGCACTGTACATTTGCCAAATACCAGGCTGGATGCAGCACAAGCTGGAATCCAGATTGCTAGGAGAAATGCTAATAACCTCAGATATGCAGATGATATCACCTTATGGCAGAAAGTGAAGAGGAACTAAAAAGCCCCTTGATGAAAGTAAAATAGGAGAATTAAAAAGCTGACTTAAAGCTCATTATTCAAAAAATGAAGATCATGGCATCCAGTTCCATCATTCATGGCAAAAAGATGGGGAAACAATGGAAACAGTGAAAGACTTTATTTTCTTGGGGTCTAAAATCACTGCAGATGGTGACTGCAGCCATGAAATTAAAAGATGCTTGCTCCTTGGAAGGAAAGCTATGACCAACCTAGACAGCATATTAAGAATGCATTTGAATCAGTTCTAATGAGGTGGATGATACTGGAGCCTATTATACAGAGAGAGGTAAGTCAGAAAAAAAAACACCAATATAATGCATTAACACATATATATGGAATTTAGAAAGATGGTAACAATGACACTATATGAGAGAGACACAGATGTAAAGAGCAGACTTTTGGACTCTGTGGGAGAAGGTGAGGGTGGGATGATTTGAAAGAATAACATTGAAACATGTATATTATCATATGTGAAACATATCTCCAGTCCAGGTCCCATGCATGAGACAGTGTGCTCAGGGCTGGTGCACTGGAATGACCCTGAGGGATGGGATGAGGCGGTAGGTGGAAGTGGGGTTCAGGATGGGGAACACACATACACACATGGCTGATTCATGTGAATGTATGGCAAAACCAACCACAATTTGTAAAGTAATTAGCCTCCAATTAAAAAGAAATGTGGAGACACTCCTTTGGCAACAAAGGTCTGTGTAGTCAGAGCTACAGTTTTTCCAGTAGTCAGTATGTATGTGAGACTTGGACCATAAAGAAAGCTGAGTGCCAAATAATTGATGCTTTTGAACTGTGGTGTTGGAGAAGACTCTTGAAAGTCCCTTGGACTGTAAGGAGTTCAAACCAACAAAAGAAATCAGTTCTGAATTTTCACTGGAAAGACTGATGCTGAAGCTCCGATACTTTGGTCACACGATGTGAAGAATTGAGCCATTAGCAAAGACCCTGATGCTGGGAAAGACTGAAGGCAGGAAGAGAAGGAGACAACAGAGGATGAGATGATTGGATGGTATCACCAACTCGATGGACATGAGTATGAGCAAGTTCTGGAAGTTGGTGATATACCGGCAATCCTGGTGCGCTGCAGTCCATGGGGTTGCAAAGAGTCGAACATGACTGAGCAAATTAAATGAACTGATTTTTTAAAATCACCAATGTATATTTTTGAAATTATGTCAGAATACTTGATTGATTCGGAAAGTTTTTTCAGCACTTATTTCTTCTTTAAATGAATTGCTTGTAACTCACCAAAATACTAAAAATACAGAGAGAGTTTCCTGACCCTCTCAGCATCTGTTTTGGGCCAAGACAGAGAGTAGAAGTTAAGAGATATATGGTAAAATTACAGATTTTACTCTTTGGGACTTTTTTATTCTTAAATTGCAAACAGAATAGAAGAAAGGTGAAAAGGTATAAAAAGTCCAAACTATGAACCATAAGATATTTCAAAGAAACTCAAAGTAATTGGAATAGATATGTGAAGATAAAATGCATACATGCTGCTGCTAAGTCGCTTCAGTCGTGTCCGACTCTGTGCGACCCCATAGATGGCAGCCCACCAGGCTCCCCCATCCCTGAGATTCTCCAGGCAAGAACACTGGAGTGGGTTGCCATTTCCTTCTTCAATGCATGAAAGTGAAAACTGAAAGTGAAGTTGCTCAGTCGTGTCCCTTAGCTTCCCCATGGATTGCAGCCTACCAGACTCCTCCGTCCATGGGATTTTCCAGGCAAGTGTACTGGAGTGGGGTGCCATTGCCTTCACATACATAGACATAAATCTTAGAGCAGATAATTTTCCAGAACTGAGGGACAAGAATCTCTGATAAAATATAACTTCAGAAATCAAGTAAAAAATATGCATAAGTACATACATAGAAGCTTTCTAGTAAGGGCTGCTCAACTATAGTCCATGATATATTAACTGAGAATGCAGAGAAAATAAGCTAAAAATATGTATCTAAATACAGAAAAAAATGAAGTGGCAAAGAAAGTTTTCCAATGCTACTGTAGTAGAGCATGATAATATTTACATCAAGTTTTAGAACAGAAAAATATATAAGCATTCCTTGATAAATTATAAAATTATGGCGTCAGGATTATAAACAACAAATTATTCACAGAAGTTAATCCTAGGGTAATACGATTATGGAGTAGCTCAAAGAGGACTTTAACTTCATTTGTAATACTCTCATTCATTAAAAAGCATTAGAAAATTATGAAAGTGTGAAATCTTGGTAGTTGTACATAGGAGTCTATCAATCTCTATCATGTTCTGTGTTTAAAATTTCATTAGGAACAAAATCTTAGAAACATTTGATAGAGTTTGGAGTGGTCCTTCCAAATCATGGCATCTTAGATCAGTTTCTTGATCTTTCTGTGGTCCTGGTTCCTTACCTATAAAATAATCATATAAACTATACATATGTAAAAAGAGCACTCTGAGGGTTATTGTGCTATAATGTATAGTAATAAACTTAATAAATATTAGAATCATCCTTCATAAGAATTAAACTATTTGTCATGCATGTGGCACCAGAGAAGCACAAATAACCAATTAGCTTGGAAGAGAAGATATAATCAACCTAGACAGCATATTAAAAAGCAGAGATATTACTTTGCCAACACAGGTCCATCTAGTCAAAGCTACAGTTTTTCCAGTAGTCATGTATGGATGTGAGAGATGGACCATAAGAAAGCTGAGCATGGAAGAACTGATGCTTTTGAACTGTGGTGTTGGAGAAGACTCTTGAGAGTCCCTTGGACTGCAAGGTCAAACCAGTCAGTCCTAAAGAAAATAGTCCTGAATAGTAATTGAAAGGACTGATGCTGAAGCTGAAACTCCAATACTTAGGTCACCTGATGCAAAGGACAGACTCATTGGAAAAGACCCTGATGCTGGGAAAGATTGAAGGCAGGAAGAGAAGGGGATGACAGAGGATGAGATGGTTGGATGACATCACTGACTGAATGGACACGAGTTTGAGAAAGCTCAGGGAGTTAGTGACAGACTGAGAAGCCTGGCATCCTGTAGTCCATGGGGTAGCAAGGAGTCAGACAAGACTGAGCAACTGAATTGACTGAGTAAGTAGGAAGCAAGGCTTTACCTGAAAAATCATATAAAGAGTCAGATGAATGTTGCAATTTTTACATGAATATATATTTAAATATAAAAAATTGAGACAATAAGTTATTGCCAAAGTATAAGATGATACTGAGTATACTGCATACTACAAGCTGAATCTTTCTGGCCAAAAATTTGTATTTTAAATCCTAATTCTTAATATGAAGGTAATAGGAGTGGAAGCTTTGAGAAGTTATGAGATCAGGAGACAGTCCTCATGAAAAGAATTGTGTGTGTGTGTATCAGTCGCTCAGTCGTGTCCCAACTCTTTGCGACCCCATGGACTGTAGCCTGACAGGCTCCTCTGTCGGTGAAATTCTCCAGGCGAGAATACTGGAGTGGGTTGCCATTTCCTTCTCCAAAGAATCTTCCTGATCCAGGGTTCGAAGGCGGGTCTCCTCTTAGATGGCCAGGTTGATGCCCTCGTAGGGGACGATGCCCAGAATGTTGGGCAGGTAGCCACTGTAGAAGGCACAGGGCCCTCCTCGCTCCAAGATTCGCTGCGCACAGTCCAGCAGCCTCTTATAAAGGCCCGTCCCGCGAAAGGTCGGCCACATCTTCAGCACCTCCATGGAGGCAGAAGATGGTTTGGGATGTGACACCAGCCGGGGAGCCAGCCACAAGGTGCTCCTGCACGTGAAGTGTCTCCTGTTGCCCCTGAATGGCCCGCTTGATCTGCTCCTAGGCCATGAGCGACTCAGGTGCAGTCTTGAGCACGTTAATCCTGTCGCCACGCCACAGGGAGCGCTGTCGCACTCTTGGATCATGCTCCCTCTGGAGGCCTCCCAGGATGTTCAGCCATTTGGTCTTGGAGGCATGGATCTTCATGAAGACCTTGAGGCAGTCTAAAGGGGCTGTGCCTCTCCTGGACATGGCACCCACCAGCGCGCCGGCAACCAGCTGCTTCCACCACATGCCAGTCAGCTTCTCCTGCTCCGATAACTCTTTCAGGATGATCAGGCACTCGCCAATATCCAGGACCATGAAATGCTTCCAGAAATATGGCACGTCTTCCATGCTCTCCAGTGAATGCAACAGGAAGTGGTCACGCCACTGGTCAATGGTCATGGTACCATCATGCCTCTATGCTGTGCAGGATTTTCTTTGCCTGCTCCAGCTAGTTGGAAATGCCCAGGGCTCGGAAACTCTGCTGGATCTCAGAGACATCGATCTGACCATCCTGATCACAGTCCAGACTGTGGAACAGAAGTAGAAGGCGCTGTTCCTGTTACTGCAGGTAGAGGATAAACTCCTCCAGCTCAAGGCCGACATCTCGGTCAGCGTCACCCTCAGGAGAGATGCCCTATTGGGCGCTGCAGTTTGGGTAGCCCCCTCGGAGCCAGCCCACTCCAGGCGCAACCCACGGATGTCCACGCAACCATCCCTGTTACTGTCCAGCCCCTTGAAGAGGTGACCCCAGCGCTGACGCTGCTAGGCATTGCCCGCCCCCAGCCCCACCCTGTATGCTCTCGCCCGCGGCTGGGAGGTGAGACCGGCAGCCGCGGCCTCCGCAGTGAGTTGACGGCTTTCCTCTCCGCTGCCCACCCCCGGCCCCGCAGGCCTCAGCGCTGCCTGCCCAGGCTCTGGCTCTTATAGGAGGTGGTGACTCCTACAAGTGCAGGAATGGGATTAATGAATGAGATCAGTTCAGTTCAGTTCAGTTGCTCAGTCATGTCCAACTCTTCGTGACTTCATGGACCACAGTAAGCCAGGCCTCCCTGTCTATCACCAACTCCCAGAGTCCACCCAAGCCCATGTCCATTGACTTGGTGAAGCCATCCAACCATCTCATCCTATCAGTGACCTTGTAATAGAAACCCAGACTTCCCAGGTTTCTCAGTGGTAAAGAATCCACCTGCCAAGTAGGAGACTCTGGCCGATTCCTGAGTCAGGAAGATTACCTGGAGAAGGAAAGGGCAACCCACTCCAGTATTCTTGTCTGGGAAATCCCACAGAGAGAACAGTCTAGTGGTCTCCAGTCCATGGGGTTGCGAGCGTCAGACATGACTTAGCAGTCTAAACAACAACCACCACAAGCCTCTTCTTCCTGGTTCATAGTGCCACTTCTCACTATGTTTTTCCATAGTAGAAGGGTCAGTGGAGTCCTGTGGGTCTCCGTTTCTGTTGTTTAGTCTGCTAAGTCATATCTGCCTCTTTTGTGACCCCATGGACTGTAGCCTTCCAGGTTCCTCTGTCCATGGGATTCCCCAGACAAGAATATTGTGGTGGAGTGGGTTGCCATTTTCTCCTCCATGCATATCCCAGACCCAGGGATCAAATCCACCTATCATGCACTGGCAGGCGGATTCTCTGCCACTAAGCCCAAGGAGAGGCTTACTAGATATTGAATCTCCTGGCTCCTTCATCTTGGATTTCCCAGGCTCCAGAACTGTGAGCGAGATGTTTCTATTGTTAATAAGCCATCTAGTCTATGGCATTGTTTTATCCTGAGTGGACTAAGGCATTACTATTTCTCATGCACTGGCAGGCGGATTCTCTGCCACTAAGCCCAAGGAGAGGCTTACTAGATATTGAATCTCCTGGCTCCTTCATCTTGGATTTCCCAGGCTCCAGAACTGTGAGCGAGATGTTTCTATTGTTAATAAGCCATCTAGTCTATGGTATTGTTTTATCCTGAGTGGATTAAGGCATTACTATGTGTACAAAATAGATCTCTCTCTTTTCTCTATTAATTTAAAATAAAACAAAAAAAATTTGGTATTCTTCTGTGGACTGAGTGTATGCATTCTTTTTTTCTGGTGACATGAAATGTGAAGATAAAGAATACAGGATGCTTATCATATCTATTATATTTATTTCATATACTGCAGGGTTTTTTGGTTTTTTTGAACAATTGTTCTCACTCCTTGGGTCTCATATTTCATGAGCATAGCTTAGAACATGAAATTCTGCAGCATTTGTTCATTATGAACAAATGCCTACTTATGAATTCTTGTCTCAGAAGCTAATTTAATTGGTGAATTTCAACTACTATTGCTTATTTCACACTTCAGTAGGTAAAGATGCATTAATAATCGAAGTTTCAAACTGTAATTAACATTAGCTTTAGGCTCCTGACAATGAAATGATTACATTTTAATATATGGGTTGATAAAGTTAATCTAATATATGAATAAACAGTAAAAATACTTACATTTACTCTTTCTCTGCAAATTGATACATGTATTTGCATGTTATAAGGCATGGAAAATAAGTTAATGTTGAAGAAAAAGTTACAGGCTGCCAATACAATTCTTGAATGTAATCAATTCAGTGTACGACAATTAATTTGAAATATTTCAACAAAAACTTTATTTTTCTTGAAAAAAATTAAAAGATAGTTTTCACCTCACTTAATTTTCTTTCATAGTTTTACAGGTTTATATCCTATTTACTCTGTTCTTAACTGAACTGATTACCTTATAAAGCTTCCTAAATGATGAATTTGTATGCTGACATCTTGTTCTTTATCATAGAATACCATCTTGTCTGAATGCATTTGCCTGGTCTTATATTGTGATGCTAGTGGTAAAGAACACACCTCCATTGTAGGAGATGTAAAGAGACTTGAGTTTGACCTGTGGGTCAGGAAGATCCCTTGGAGGAGGGCACAGCAACCCACTTGAGTAATTTTGCCTGGACAATCCCCTGGACAGTGGAGCCTGGCAGCTCCAGTACACAGGCTCACAAAGAGTCAGACATGACTAAATAGATTTAGTATGCACACGTATTACCTTTATGTTGAAAACTATTATATTCATGATATAGTACCAACTGAATGAGGAAAACTCTTTTCTTGAATAGTATTTTGTGGAACTTTCCATAATATCTAAGAAATTAATAGTGTTTGTAATGGTATAAAATATAAATAATTGAGGTTGCTAAGTGTGGTACTTTAACATCTAACAGTTCACAGCTTCAGGTTCACAAGAACAAAACAACAGTCTAATTTGTTTTCCAGATAGGATTCATTTCTCAGAACCTTAGAATGCATCAGTTCTTTTGACATATCCAAATGTGTGCACCTTATAGTTTTTAAAGACTAGGCTGGCCTTTGAAACAAACTCAAAGAAATAGACTGAATTAGCTAAACACATGGGTTAAATTCCTACTCTGATCTCAGATGGCAGATTACAGAGCTAAGAATAGAGGCTTTTTTATTTCCCATACCAAATTGTACTCATTATGAAAACAAATTCAGAATTACCTACAGATTTGGAAAACTATATTCTTTGCCCTCTGGTCATGGCTAGCATTCTATATCAAGTTGAGACTTATGAAACTCATCGGACACTTAGCAGTCATCAGGAACTTGCTGGCGAATTGAGCAAAGGTCGTTTTGTGTCCATGCTCACGTCTGACTCTTTGTGACTCGGCGGACTGTAACTCGCAAGTCTCCTCTGTCTATGGAATTTTCCAGGCAAGAAAGATAATTTTATTTAATCCTAATAATAAACTTTTAAAATAATACTTTATTTCAAATAAAAACACTAAATTTCTGAAAAGTTAAGTGATTTGCCTCCACGACAGAAAAGGAATCTGAAGGCATTTTCTAATTTTAAGTCATGTTGTTTGTATGCTTAAAGAAATTATACATGCTATATAAAGATATATATAGTGCTATGTGCCCAGTTGCTTCCTGATCTGCATATAGGTTTGTCAAGAGGCAGGTAAGGTGGTCTGGTATTCCCATCTCTTTCAGAATTTTCCACAGTTTATTGTGATCCACAGTCAAAGACTTTGGCATAGTCAATAAAGCAGTTTTTCTGGAACTCTCTTGCTTTTTCAATGATTCAGCACATGTTGGCAATTTGATCTTTGGTTCCTCTGGCTTTTCTAAAATGAGCTTGAACATCTGGAAGTTCACGGTTCACGTATTGGTAAAGCCTGGCTTGGAGAATTTTGAGTATTACTTTACTAGAGTGTAAGATGAGTGCAATTGTGCAGTAGTCTGAGCATCCTTTGGCATTGCCGTTCTTTGGGACTGGAATGAAAACTGACCTTTTCCAGTCCTGTGGCCACTGCAGAGTTTTCCAAGTTTGCTGGCATATTGAGTGCAGCACTTTTAGAGCATCATCTTTCAGGATCTGAAATAGCTCAGTCAATCATGAGAAACGATGGGCTGGAAGAAGCACAAGCTGGAATCAAGATTGCCAGGAGAAATATCAATAACCTCAGATATTCAGATGACACCACCCTAATGCAGAAAGTGAAGAGGAACTAAAAAGCCTCTTGATGAAAGTGAAAGAGGACAATGAAAAAGTTGACTTAAAGCTCAACACTCAGAAAACAAAGATCATGGCATCTGGTCCCATCACTTCATAGGAAATAGAAAGGGAAACAGTGGAAGCAGTGTCAGACTTTATTTTTTGGGGGGCACCAAAATCACTGCAGATGGTGACTGCAGTCATGAAATTAAAAGACACTTACTTCTTGGAAGGAAAGTTATGACCAACCTAGATAGTATATTGAAAAGCAGAGACATTACTTTGTGAACAAAGGTCCGTCTAGTCAAGGCTATGGTTTTTCCTGTGGTGATGTATGAATGTGAGAGTTGGATTGTGAAAAAGGCTGAATGCTGAAGAATTGATGCTTTTGAACTGCAGTGTTGGAGAAGACTCTTGAGGGTCCCTTGGACTGCAGAGAGATCCAACCAGTCCATTCTGAAGGAGATCAGCCCTGGGATTTCTTTGGAGGGAATGATGCTGAAGTTGAAACTCCAGTACTTTGGCCACCTCATAGGAAAAGTTCACTCATTGGAAAAGACTCTGATGCTGGGAGGGGTTGGGGGCAGGAGGAGAAGGAGGTGACAGAGGATGAGATGGCTGGATGGCATCACTGACTCGATGGACGTGGGTCTGAGTGAA
Source organism: Madoqua kirkii (assembly GCA_006408675.1). NCBI lineage: Eukaryota > Metazoa > Chordata > Mammalia > Artiodactyla > Bovidae > Madoqua > Madoqua kirkii. The sequence continues at coordinate 17,318 of SJYC01058337.1, read as the reverse complement.
CTTCAGGAGTTGATGATGGACAGGGAGGCCTGGCGTGCTGTGATTCATGGAATCACAAAGAGTCGGACATGACTGAGCGACTGAACTGAACTGAACTGATATGCCCAGTACTTTCTAAATTATATGGATCTTTAAAATAAGGACTCCAAAGTCCAGAGAAGTTAAACAACCTACACACTTCTGACAACTGGTAAAGAGATGGAGATCTTGATTTGACTCCAGGTGTGTGGTATTCCTGACTACATATTCCTAACTTCTACCATTTGGAACAGGTACATGTATCATTTTTATTTAAATATATGACTATTATTTGGGGTTTCTCTGGTGGCTCAAAAGGTAAAGAAACTGCCTGCAAAGAATGGGGTTCAATTTCTGGATTGGGAAGATCCCCTGAAGAAGGAAATAGCTACCCACTCCTGTGTTCTTGACTGGAGAATTCTGTGGTCAGAGGAACCCAATGGGCTACAGTCCATGGGGTCACAAAGAGTCAGACACAACTGAGTGACTAACACACACACACATGATTATTATTATACCTAATGTCATAAGTGAGAGAATTAGAGTCACTCTTCTTCATCCCAAAATGATAATGAATGTGCATTAGAGCTAAGATGGTTTCCTTCTTTTATTATTTTTTGCATTAGTTTAGTTATGTTGATTGCATAATATCAATGTTCCAGTACTATACTCTTTCAGATTGATTTGTTAAGTGTCAGATTGATCTCTTTTGTTAACTTTTAAGATAATCTCACCAGATGGCATTAAGAATACATTAATTAAATTAGGAGTTATAATAAAGATTTAAATATTTTTTATCCCCAGGAAGGCTTAACATTTCATTCCCTTTCTTGTATTTGTGTTCAATAATCCCAAATGTCATGAATAATTACATGCAGTTATCTAAAAAAAATACTCTGTTGAGAGAGAAAATCTACCAGATGCTATTATAATCACTGCTTCTTGCAGTTTAAATTTTAGGCAATTGTTTGGAGACAAGTTAAAACAAAATGGACATTTGTTTTATTGAAACTCGTTGTTATGTGTTATATTTGTGTTCAGATATCTAGCACTATGTGCCAACTGTTTTTCTTCAATCTTCATACATGGTAACTAGCGATAATTTTAAACGAAATCAATCTTGGTTGTTAGTCTTAATGACTAACCAGAAGCGTATGAAATATCTGATGAGACTGTGGCTTGAAAATGCCATGGTCCTGTCATATGAAAATATTCTTTAACAGACAGAATAATATATTAATTGTACAAACAAAACAACCAGAGTAACTCATCATGTGACATCCCTACTTTAATCTTTCTTACTTGGGTTTTGAGATTGCCATAATGACTGAGTTGCCAAGTACTAATTCTCCAACCTCACTCCAGAGGTTCTTATACTCCATAAGGATAGTAGCTGGCTGAAGAGCAGAGGCATCAGGCCAGGGAGCAGCTCATCACAGAGTGCGTGGCCAAGATGCCACAGATGATTGAGAATCATCAGGCTCACGTGCAGATGGTGTTAAAAAATAAAACCTCACAGGCCTCACTTCCAGAGAATCTGAATTAGTAGGAACCATAATTTTCAACAAGCACCCCCTTTTACTGCTCCCAGTGCTTTTTCTAATGCAGGCAATGCACAACTCTTCTCTGAGAAATAATACATAGGATCATGAGGCAAGCGATGCATCAGAATTTCACAGGGAATGATTTGAGCATTTGCGTGTCCAAGTACATGAATACCTTCCTAGATTTCTGAAGATTATCTCTGAATGAGAAGAACTGATCCACATGATTGAAGTTACTCATAACTATTATCAGAGACACAAACCTTTCATCCCTTTCTTCTCCCTCCTCCTCCTCTCTTTCCACTCTTTATGTTGTTGTTGTTAAGGATTATCTTGTTTAACAGTGCCTCAGTGTTGCTGTTTTGTTTTTTTTTTCTTCAGGAGGCTCTGAAGAACACAAAAACATCCTTATATTTATATAAACAGTGACTGATGACAGGATTTTGAATGCCACTTTTTTTTTTGATTTGGCACAATACTTGTAGAAGACAAGAGGTCTTTATCATTAATTCAGAGACTATTCAGCACAGTATTAATATTCTTGATAGTTGATACATAGAATTAATTTTTCAGGCAGCAAAGATTCTAACAAAATTATAAATCCAATCTCTAACTCCGACCTTCTCCACCACAATATGAATGGAAAAGGGCACCTGTTCTCATTATGATCTTTAGACTGTCCTCATCAGGGCTAATTCTAATGTTACAGTATGGATGATGAGTAGTTGAAATCCAATTTGAATGCATAATACCACATTTAATTTACAGTACCACCTGTCAATAAGAAATAGACTGAGGCATATCTTCTGAGATATCCATAGGGAATATTCAATTATAATTAACCTTCCGATTTTTGTTAAATCTTTGTCCTGAAATGAATTGTTTGTGCCATTTCTTATTCTTATAACAATCTGTCACTAGAAAGAATTTGAATTTTAATCTAATATGCTCTGAGAAATACAATAGAGAATGTTTCTTTTAATCTCCTCAGTACCACTATCACTTGTCTATTTAATTTCTTTTCCATAGGTTAATTATGACTAAGGTTGTGATCTTTGTGCAGATGTAGATTTCTTTGGCAGACTGGAAAATTATTTTCTGCAAACCATATTGAGTACAATATATGGCAAATGGGACCTTTCATTTTTCTACTTTAATATTAGTAAAAAGTAAAAGAATAATTTTAGTTCAAATGATGCAATTGTGAACATATGAATGCATGCTTTCCTATGGATAACTTTATAAAGGTAGTTTTAAGCAATAATTAACTGCTATATATAACCTTAAAACCATTAAAATAATATATATATATATATATATATAAAACCTCTAAACAATATAAATATGTTTTACATAGAATTAGACACTAGACGTAGGAGTGTATCTTTTATTGAGTCAACTTATTGACAAATGGCATCATGGACTTGATGGATATGAGTCTGAGCAATCTCCAGGAGTTGACAAAGAAAAGGGAAGCATGACATGCTGCAGTCCATGGGGTCACAAAGATTTGGACACAACTGAGCAGCTAAGAGAGATTGACAATTAAAATTTTTGCTTTTTTTTTTTTTCTCTTTTTCATCATAATTGGCAAACTTAAAGAGACTATAGCACTCTCTTAGCCTGAATGTCTTAGAGATACCCACAAGTCTATCTTGGATTTTTACTTATGAGGGAACAGGAGTTAAAAGAGCAGGAGCCTTGTTTACATCTCAAGAGGCCTTGTCTTCCTAAGTGCAATGTAGGAGGTGGGTGTCAACCAACTCTTTGGCAGGCAGTAGGCTGGATTTTTCAAGCAGTCAGGTTTTACAGACACAGACATATCTATATCCTTTCTCTGGAACTGCATGCACTTGAGCAAGCTAACAGGTATTTCTGAGACTTAGTTGTGCTGGTTTCTTAAAAGTAAAATAGGACTAATAATACTGAGTTTGAGCAAACTCTGGGAGATGGTAAAGGACTGGGACCCCGGCATCCTGCAGTCCATGGGGTCACAAAGAGTGAGACATGACTGAGCTCAGTGACTGAATAACAGCAACAATAATACTAAGCACAGAGAACAGTGGAAGGTTTAAATGTGATTATGGATCTGGCACCAAGGAAGCACTCAAAACAGATTGCTAATATTTTCCTTCTGTCTTACAAATATTTTTTTAATTTTATTTTTACTTTATTCTATGTTACAATACTGTATTGGTTTTGCCATACATTGACATGAATCAGCCACAAGTGTACACGAGCTCCCAATCCTGAAACCCCCTCCCACCTCCCACCCCATATCATCTCTCTGGATCATCCCCGTGCTCCAGCCTCAAGCATCCTGTATCCTGTTTTGAACATCGACTGGTGCTTCATTTCTTACATGATAGTATACATGTTTCAATGCCATTCTCCCAAATCTTACAAATATTTTAATTCTAAATTTGTAAAATGATTGGAGTAGATCTTTTAAGTGTTCTTGAAGGGAAGTAAACAGAACTAAACAGTGGATCACACAAACTGTGGAAAATTCTCAGAGATGGGAATACCAGACCACCTGATCTGCCTCCTGAGAAATTTGTTTATAGGTCAGGAAGCAACAGTTAGAACTGGACAAGAGCAACAGACTGGTTCCAAATGGAGAAAGGAGTATACCAAGGCTATATATTGTCACCCTGCTTATTTAACTTAAATGCAGAGTACAGCATGAGAAATGCTGGGCTGCTTGAAGCACAAGATGGAATCAAGATTACAGGGAGAACTATCAATAGCCTCAGATATGCAGATAACACAATGCTTATGGCAGAAAGCAAAGGAGAACTAAAGAGCCTCTTGATCAAAGTGAAAGAGGAGAGTGAAAAAGTTGGCTTAAAACTCAACATTCAGAAAACTAAGATCATAGCATCTTCTCCCATCACTTCATGGCAAATAGATGAGGAAACAACGGAAACAGTGACAGACTGTGAGGGGGGCTCTCCCTAAGGGGGCTCCAAAATCACTGCAGATGGTGACTGCAGCCATGAAATTAAAAGACACTTGCTTCTTGGAAGAAAAGGTATCTCAAACCTAGACAGCATATTAAAAAGCAGAGACATTATTTTGCCAGCAAATTCCATCTAATCAAAGCTATGGTTTTTCTAGTAGTCATGTATGGATGTGAGAGTTGGACTGTGAAGAAAGCTGCTGATGCTCCTGCTACCAAGTCACTTCAGCTGTTTCCAGCTCTGTGCAACCCTATGGACAGCAGCCCACCAGATTCCTCTGTCCACAGGATTCTCAAGGCAAGAATACTGGAGTGGGTTGCCATTTTCTTTTCCAAAAGAAAGCTGAGCACCAAAGAATTGATGCTTTTGCACTGTGATGTTGGAGGAGACTCTTGAGAATCCCTTGGACTGCAAGGAGATCCAACCAGTCCATCCTAAAGGAAATCAGTCCTGAATATTCATTGGGAGGACTGATGCTGAAGCTGAAGTTCCAATACTTTGTCAACTTGATACGAAGAAGTGACTCATTGGAAAAGACCCTGATGCTGGGAAAGATTGAAGGCAGGAGGAGAAGGGGATGACAGAGGATGAGATGGTTGGATGGCATCGCCAACTCAATAGACTTCAGTTTGAGTAAGCTCCAGGAGTTGGTGATAGACAGGGAGGCCTGGTATGGTGCAATCCATGGGGTAGCAAGGAGTCCAACATGACTGAGCTACTGAAATGACTGACTGAAGGGAAATAAGAAGATAAAGAGAAGTTGAAACTTTTTCTTCTTCTGATTTTTAATGAGACATAAATATTCTTTTCTAATTTTTAAAAATTCTCATTAAATCCACAAACTTAAAGAGAGAAAGTCTAGGTTAAACCAGAGTAAGAGACAATAATTCAGATACTGGGTCAAACTACATCTATTCAGGAAGTTTAATATTGACCACGAAAAAAAGTTGGTTCTATTTATATATTTAAAAATAAAACAAGTTATTTAAAAAATAATCACCAAAACAGCACCTAGAACAGTCAATCAACCAAGGTTAGCTTGAAGTGATTAACTTTAAATAAACTTTTGATAAGGTGAGTCTTTAAAATGCAAATTTATTTCTGTTTAGGGAAAAATATGCCTAACTATGAACCACAACTAGATTCAGTTTGAGTAAGCTCCAGGAGTTGGTGATAGACAGGGAGGCCTGGTATGGTGCAATCCATGGGGTAGCAAGGAGTCCAACATGACTGAGCTACTGAAATGACTGACTGAAGGGAAATAAGAAGATAAAGAGAAGTTGAAACTTTTTCTTCTTCTGATTTTTAATGAGACATAAATATTCTTTTCTAATTTTTAAAAATTCTCATTAAATCCACAAACTTAAAGAGAGAAAGTCTAGGTTAAACCAGAGTAAGAGACAATAATTCAGATACTGGGTCAAACTACATCTATTCAGGAAGTTTAATATTGACCATGAAAAAAAGTTGGTTCTATTTATATATTTAAAAATAAAACAAGTTATTTAAAAAATAATCACCAAAACAGCACCTAGAACAGTCAATCAACCAAGGTTAGCTTGAAGTGATTAACTTTAAATAAACTTTTGATAAGGTGAGTCTTTAAAATGCAAATTTATTTCTGTTTAGGGAAAAATATGCCTAACTATGAACCACAACATAACTGATGATATCTGTTTTCTCCTCAAAAGGAAACGGAGTATCATCATGCTTTTATAGTTATTTGCTTTGAATGTGGGCTTATCCAAAGAATTTGAATGATGCAATACTTTTATAGAAAGGCATACATACATATATACAGGACATATGATAATCAAATGACAAAGTCTGTCAGGTTAAATGAAGTTTTGTAACACTTGAAAGAGACAAGAGTAGCAGACTTTGTGGTTTCCGTGTGTTCTGGGCACCAGCTGTCTTGGGTTTGCCTTCTGGCTCTTCTTCTTACAGAGGTTATTCCCTGTGCCTTAGTTTTATGTCCTATACAATGTGAAAAAAATACTTCTTTATACATAGGTTTGTTATGAGTTCTTATTTGTAAAACATTTAAAGCAGCAACTGGTACATTCTATCCCTGGATTGGGAAGATCCCCTGGAAAAAGGAAAGGTTACCCACTTCAGTATTCTGGCCTGGAGAATTCCATGGACTGTGTAGTCCATGGGGTCGCAAAGAGCAGGACACGAGTGAGCAACTTCCGCTTTTACTTTCAACTATTACATAAAATAAATATTCTTACCTTTATGGTGTATTTTTCTTCAACTGAAACAAAATAATCTTTCCTCCCATGATACACACCTGATTCTTGATACTCAAAGTACAAAAATCATCATTTGACCTATTATTTCAAGAAACAGCAAATTATCATTTAGAACTCTTATGTAATTTCTCTTTTAATCTTCATGAAAATTTTATAAGGTGTGTCCTCTTATCCTCATTTTATGGATAAAGAATGAGTGACTGATGGCAAGATGTTTTGTTTCAAACATTGCCTTGTAATCATGGTTAAACATGGTATCATTTTTTTCTGCCCCTAGTCCAACATCATCTTGAGGATAATGTTCATGAAAGGGAGCTTCAATTCCATAGAAATTAATTTACCTGATGTATCTCCTATAATGGCAGGTATAACTTCATCCCATAACAACAGCTGTGGTGGCCACACAGGATCTTTGTCAGTATTCTTATTCCCCTGGTAGCTCAAACTACAGTTTCCACATCATAGTCATATAAGAGGTGTGAAATATAAGACAGTTTAGATGTTAGATGTGTATATTAAATCAATAAAAGTCACACATATCAGCTTTCTGCCAATAACAGTCAAAGAAGATAAAAATGAAAGATGCCTTCTGTTTACTGGGATCTTTTTCAATTACTTGTTAGAACTTGAATTTGATTTTTTTTTTTTTAATCTTGGGAAGAGGTTTGAAGTTTTCCTTTTGCGTCATTGTACAGTGAATTTCTGTCACATCCTTTAACCTTACTTTTTCAATTAGAGTGCTTCTTTAAGGAAACATGTGATTTTGTATTTGGAGAAGTTAATTTATTTACCTGTATTAGCCATAGATAACCAGTGACAGAGATAAACTTCACATGGAAAGAAGCAGACCCTTCTGCTCCCAAGGTGATTCATATTTATTGAAGATAGCACATTTCTATCTATATTCACTTTTCTTAAATCTGCCACTGAGCAAAAGAAGACAACCTGTTATTTCCTTTTCACTTCTTTTTTTGAAAATGATTAGTAGGAACATTTCAATTTCTTAATCAGAAACAAAAATAAGTATAAAATACTGACAAAAAATATATTTGCTGATAAAATAAATTATCAATACAGAAAAATTAAATACATATTCAATACATAGAATGCAGATTTTAGAATAATTAATTCAATTATTTTAAAACTGAGTCAAAATGTATTTTAATACTTACTAATAGCATGTGACCATATACAGCCTTGTCATACTCCTTTTCCTATTTGAAACCATTCTGTTGTTCCATATCCAGTTTTAACCGTTGTTTCCTGACCTGCATACAGATTTCTTAAGAGGCAGGTCAGGTGGTGTAGTATTCCCATCTCTTTCAGAATTTTCCACAGTTTATTGTGATCCACACAGTCAAAGGTTTTGGCATAGTCAATAAAGCAGAAATAGATGTTTTTCTGTAACTCTCTTGTGTTTTTTTTTTTTTTTTTATGATCCAGTGGATGTTGGCAATTTGATCTCTGGTTCCTCTGCCTTTTCTAAAACCAGCTTGAACATCAGGAAGTTCACTGTTCCCATATTGCTGAAGCCTGTGTATTCCCATCTCTTTCAGAATTTTCCACAGTTTATTGTGATCCACACAGTCAAAGGTTTTGGCATAGTCAATAAAGCAGAAATAGATGTTTTTCTGTAACTCTCTTGTGTTTTTTTTTTTTTTATGATCCAGTGGATGTTGGCAATTTGATCTCTGGTTCCTCTGCCTTTTCTAAAACCAGCTTGAACATCAGGAAGTTCACTGTTCCCATATTGCTGAAGCCTGGCTTGGAGAATTTTGAGCATGACTTTACTAGCGCGTGAGATGAGAGCAATGAGAGTCCCTTGGACTACAAGGAGATCCAACCAGTCCGTCCTGAAGAAGATCAGCCCTGGGATTTCTTTGGAAGGAATGATGCTAAAGCTGAAACTCCAGTACTTTGGCCACCTCATGCAAAGAGTTGACTCATTGAAAAAGACTCTGATGCTGGAGGGATTGGGGGCAGGAGGAGAAAGGGACGACAGAGGATGAGATGGCTGGATAGCATCACTGACTTGATGGATGTGAGTCTGGGTGAACTCCGGGAGTTGGTGATGGACAGGGAGGCCAGGCGTGCTGGGATTCATGGAATCGCACAGAGTCGGACACGACTGAGTGACTAAACTAAACAGAATAGTATGTGATATATATTTAAAGAATTAATGATTGAGAATAATGAAGACTATAATAACAAATAGAAATTAAGCTTTATAAGAGTTGAATGTTGTAAGTACTATTGACTTCATTTTCAGGCGTTTAATTTTTTATGGTAATATTGGATGAATGCAGTATTTATGAAGGATAAAATTTGGACATAGAAACTCTTATTTCTATTTAAACAAGTTTACACATTTTATATGAAAATCACACCTTTTTCAGATTTATAGAATTTATCTGTAATCTGGTCCTGAAGACTTCTGTCTTTATGTTACTTTTCAGCAGTTCAACTTTGCCTGTGAACATTGATGAAACTTTAATTTTTAAATATTCAGTAATTTTAAACAAATGTATCTATATCAGATAAGTTTCTAAATGAATCTCTTTAAATATCTTAATTATTTAAAAATTGATTTTGTGATTTTTACCTACAATTCAATGGAACTTCCAAATTAATATTTGATATAGACTATACCACATAATTTATAAAGTTCTAAAACTGTGAAATCAAAAGGAATGATACTGGACTTCAGTTCAGTCCCTCAGTCGTGTCCAACTCTTTGCTAACCCATGAATCACAGTACCAGGCCTCCCTGTCCATCACCAACTCCTGGAGTTCATTCAGACTCATGTAAATTGAGTCAGTGGTGCTATCCAGCCATTTTTGACTATCTGGTGATGTCCATGTGGACTATTGTATGTTATTTTTGAGAAGAAATTACTTCCAGTACTATAGAATTCAATATCTTCCTAGTCACCTTCTCAATACTGCTCAGGGTAAAAGTTGATCACAAACAGAACCATGCAATTTACAGGAACCTTTCCCATAAATTGAATCAGTTCATCAGATTACTATCATGATAAACAATAGGACAATTCTATTAGAGGGATATACATAGACTCATATTATTTTAAACCTAATATGACATTTTGTATACAAAATAGAATGTTAATTCTTAGGTGCCAGCTTATCAAACCTGTCTCCCAACCTTTTCATTTTTAGAAAATGATGTCAGTTTTTGCCTTTTTGCTTTGGGCAAAATAAAGATTATCTTTGATTTCTCTCACCCTCACACTGTCATTATGCTCTACAGATCCTACTTTAAAATATATGCTAGATATTACTACTTCTCACCATATCCACAGTGATGCTAGTTGAGTCCACCATCATTTTTGGCAAGGCAGAATCACAATAACACCCAAACTCAACTTCCTATTTTTAATCTCAACTCTTAACATCTTTTTATCCCCATGGAACAGCTAGAATAATCCTTAAAATAATGAAAACAAATTATATTCCTTCCCTACTCAAAACCTACCCTTGTAGATCTCTATTTTAGTTGAAAGATAGATTCCTTATTATGGCCACCATTATATGACTTCTCCTAGATCTCTGGATACATTTTAACTTGCTTTTCACACTATGTCCATATTTTGAGCTATTTATTTCTATCTCAGGGATTCTGTACTTAGAGCTCCAGCCTACCTAGAATGTTCTTCCCCATCATCTTTTCATAACTTACTTCTTCAATACATTCAAGTCTCTATTCAAAAGTCATCTCTAAAAAAGCACTTTCTTTGCCTATCATTTCCAAAGGTATGCTGGTAAATTGACTCTCGGAGAAGAGGTGGGAGTTCTGATTATAGCCATTGTCAAATTTCCTTGATTTCAAGCTACAGATAATTTAACCTACTTGAAAAAGTCCTGTATATTTCACAATAAACTTTCTTGAACCATTACAAGCTATATCCAACTCCTTTACCATACTCGACTATTTCTCTATCCTCTACCTTATCTTTTTATACTGCCTAAAATTATTAGTTTTATTGCCTGCTTGTTGTTTCTCCTTAAGAATATAAGTACCATTAGAGCAGGGAACCTTTCTGCCTATTCACTAGAATATTGTTAACATTCAGAATAATCCCTGGAACATAGTTCAGTTCAGTCGCTTAGTCATGTCCGACTCTTTGTGACCCCATAAATTGTAACACGCCAGGCCTTCCTGTCCATCACCAACTCCCGAAGTTCACTCAGACTCACATCCATCGAGTCCGTGATGCCATCCAGCCATCTCATCCGCTGTCCTCCCCTTCTCCTCCTGCCCCCAATCCCTCCCAGCATCAGAGTCTTTTCCAATGAGTCAACTCTTCGCATGAGGTGGCCAAAGTACTGGAGTTTCAGCTTTAGCATCATTCCTTCCAAAGAAATCCCAGGGTTGATCTCCTTAAGAATGGACTGGTTGGATCTCCTTGCAGTTCAACAGATTCTCAAGAGTTTTCTCCAACACCACAGTTCAAAACCATCAATTCTTCACCGCTCAGCCTTCTTCACAGTCCAGCTCTCACATCCATACATGACCACAGGAAAAATCATAGCCTTGACTAGACGGACCTTAGTCGGCAAAGTAATGTCTCTGCTTTTGAATATATTATCTAGGTTGGTCATAACTTTTCTTCCAAGGAGTAAGCGTCTTCTAATTTCATGGCTGCCGTCTCCATCTGCAGTGATTTTGGAGCCCCCAAAAATAAAGTCTGACACTGTTTCTACCGTTTCCCCATCTATTTCCCATGAAGTGATAGACAGCCTATAATCATTTGATTAACAAATTAATAAATAAGTGGGTCAAGCCTATCTGCTATCCTCAGTGTCCCTCAAGAAAGCTGGAGTCTAGAGTTCATAACTTTGAATTCTTCCCAGCAATGTTTCCTTTCTGTTCTCTCCGAATGAGAGGTAATGTAGGAAAAAGATATGTTTTAAGAGGGTCAAAGAGGAAAGGACATTCTAAATTATTTACCTAGAGCTAAAGTAAGTTTATGTGAAAGCTCTTTGTTATCCATCCAGATAAAATCACCCTAACTTAAAACATATATTTACATGTGGTTAATGGCTAAAATATCCTGATGTTCAGATTTGTGTGATATAATCCAGTTTTCCATACTTAAAATCTACCAAGAGTTCACACTTGCTCACTAAAAATCTGGCAATGATTAGCTTATTATGTCTATTACCATCATTTCCATAGAGGTTACACAGAAAGAAAATCTCAACAAAGGACATTTTGAAATCATGTTCTGTAAAGCCAACACCAGTTTGACAATAATTGTATTGTCTTTGAATCCTTCTCCAGTAATGCATTTCCTATTATTGCAAACAGCTCCCATAATGAAAGTGAAAATGAAGTTGAACAGTCGTCTCTGACTCTTTGCGACCCCATGGACTGTAGCCTACCAGGCTCCTCCGTCCATGGGAAGAGTACTCCTGCTGCTGCTAAGTCGCTTCAGTCGGGTCCGACTCTACATGACTCCATAGACGCCAGCTCACCAGCCTCCCCCGTCCCTAGGATTCCCATGGCCTGCAGCCTACCAGGCTCCTCCATCCATGGGATTTTCCAGGCAAGAGTAGTGGAGTGGGGTGCCATTGCCTTCTCCCAAGAGTACTGGAGTGGGTTCCTGTTTTCCTTTGCCAGGGGACCTTCCTTTGCCAGGGGATCTTCCCAACCAGAAATGGAACATTGTAGGCAGATCTGCAGCATTGTGGGCAGATGCTTTACCATCTGAGCCACCAGGGAAGTCCACTTAATACAAACAGGGTAAAAATGGTGTTTCTAAAGAGAAAGTTAAATAATCAGTGACTCAGTGTCCACATTTAAGAAGTGAAACAATTATGTTTCCCTGCTTCCCTCCTGAGGCCAGAAAATGATCTGTTTGATATATTTGGAATTGCTTATAGGCAATGAAAAAAAATTTTTTTAACCCTCTTAGTATCTGAGAAACACAATGGTTTCATTAAGCACCTCCTGTTCTAAAGAGTATTTTTGGCAATATACTCTACCTTTATGAATTTCCAACTTTGTGACCTGGAGGATTCTGTTCTAAAATGTGTTCTTTAGTGACATAAAAACAGTCAGTCATATGTGCTTATCCTGCCTCAAGACGATGACCTTTCCAGGGGTATTTGAAACATGGCAAATTCTTTACTAAGGCTAGGCATTTTGAAATTGACAAGGACACTAAAGTGTTTTGTTTTATTCCCCCATCACTGCCCATGAACAATAAAGTTGGCACAACATTTTATTCTCAAGAAAATGATACAACAATGTTTTCTTAGTCCCAATTTTGCTATAGCCTTAATAACATTGCCAAAATCATTTCCTAGTTGTTTTATAAATGTAGAAGAATAAATCCTCTTCTCAAATAATGAAATGCTGAATTATTTAGAAAAGCTGTGTGCTGTTGAGTGCTTTATTTTTTTTCCACAAAAAGTAACTGATTTACGCCTCAGTTTATAAATTTTAGAAATGAGCATGTCCACTCTCTACCCCAAATATTCTTTGACATGTTAATAGTAACATTTTGGAACCTATAAAGATTCTACAGAGAAGGTCAAAAGATACATCTCTTCATATTTATATCTGCTAAGAGGAGAGTTCTTTTTATAAGATCTCATCATGGAAACTCGGAGTAAATCCAGCTTCAAACAGAAGATAAGGTTTGCTTCACTACAGGAATTCAGAAGCTGCACTTCCACATTTACGCAAAACAAACCTCAGACAAGTCAGAACTGCAATCCAAGCAGTGACCTCTATCTGAGCCCCCATAAACCAGATAATTCACCTCTGCCCCAAGCAAGCTACTGACTTTGGAGATACGTAATGCTGACTGCATGCAGATCTTCTCAGCAATCTACTCACAGATATGACTCCTCTCTGGAAAGAAAAATGCTCAGTAGACATAGAAACAAACCCAGTTTGTATTTCCTGAAAGATCAGTTTGCTTTAGAGAGCTATCTGCTCACATGACAGTTTTTAAGCTTTGGTGCTTACATCAAGGTTTCCTGGGTAGAGATTGAAAGCTAATATTCAAATCTAGGTCTGTAGGTGTTTTTGTAGACTTCTTAATATTTTTTAACCTTCTAATGAGTTGAAAACATATTTACTATATCAAAATATTTCTAATAAATAGATACCATTTTAATTGTACGATGTACTAGCAGAGATATACTTCCAAACATTACTTTTATAAGTCAGTAATGGAATTATAAACAAGGTGATATTTTATGAATCTGTATAAAAAGTAGGTATATGGCTTTTTTACATATGCACACACCAGCCACAAATAAATAGTTGTATTTCAGCATTGTACCAATTCTTCTCTTTCATAAAAATGTTTTCATGTTTACTCAACAATCTACCAGAATCTTTGTGTTTCTTTTGCTTATAAATTTAGGGATAGTTGGCTTTTTAAACTAAGATGGCTATAAAATAATGTTGATTTATGATTCATAGACAGAACTGAATGCCACACAAATTGAATATAAAGGGAAGATTCACTAGACTAAGTCTTCTGAGGGGAGTAACCATGTATTCATAACACTTATGAAATGTTTTCCCCTCTATTCTTCTGCCTGCTGGGCAGAGTACAAGAAAAGAACTGTGTCCTCAGTGAATTTTTGAGGGCTAAATGGAAGGTTATGGTTTATTGTGACCTGCATCTGAAATTTGATCAGTCTTGTAAGTTTGAATTCCATGTAGTGGTGCTAGAATATCTTGCCAATTTGAAGTCATATAAAATGAATAAGCATCACTTTACAAAGTGGACACATCCTTTGTAAATTAAGTGGGACTGTTGCTAAAGCCAGATGAATGAACCTCACATGCATGTATTTATAGTAGGAGCCAATTGGATCTTGAAGTTAAATGTCTGACAAGCAGCTTGGCCAATGTGGTCAAAAGAGACAATCACTCCAAGATGATCAATGCCAGATCCATTTAGCTTTAAGTGAATCATACCACTCAATAATGTGAAAAATATCTCACTGGTAAATCTAATTCTGCCTGAATTTTATCTACTGCTTTAGCATATTTGAATATTATTATAAGTAATACAACTGTAATTGTGTAAATGCAGTTATTATCTATATTTTCCCAGTGGAAACATTCACATGGGTCTTGTTAAGCAGTAATACCTAGCTGAAATACTTTTGTTGTTGTTTGCTGTTTAGTTGCTAAGGCTAACTGCTTACTCATTAAATCTAAGAGTCTGTTCTCAGACCTTCTGGATAGTAGCCCGCCAGGATACTATTGGTCTGAATAATTTTTAATTAGCTATAAGAAAGTTTGCAGCACAATCTATGGGCCCAGTATAGATATTTTAAGGGAAATGTCTGCCCGGAAGTGAAATATTTGATGCGCTCCCTTGGTGGGATTTGTGTTCTTTATGGGAAATGACTGCTTATATTTTTAAAGGAGAAAATTCTGTGTAGTAGATATTTGAAGTTCAAGAAACATTGAGAACTCTTAAAAACAAATACATTAATATTTCTGTAAATTTAGATAACATATATATAATACTTATATATAAATATAGCTATCTAAAATTGTGCAGTTTAGATGATGATACTAAAATTGGAAATACAGGATGCTTGGGGCTGGAGCATGGGAATGATCAAGAGAGATGATATGGATTGGGAGGTGGGAGAGGGTTTCAGGATTGGGAACTCCTGTACACCTGCGGCTGATTCATGTCAATGTATGGCAAAACCAATACAGTATTGTAAAGTAGAATGAAGTAAAAATAAAATAAAATAAATAAAATTGGAAATAAAAACAAGTCTTGTGCTGAACAATTCAAGCTAAAAATAATTTCAAAGTTTATGTTTGTAAGATTTCAGTTCAGTTCATTTCAGTCACTCAGTCGTTGTCCAACTCTTTGTGACCCCATGAATTGCAGCACACCAGGCCTCTCTTTCCATCACCATCTCCTGGAGTTCACTCAGACTCATGTCCATCAAGTCTGTGATGCCATCCAGCCATCTCATCCTCTGTCGTCCCCTTCTCCTCCTGCCCCCAATGCCTCCCAGCATCAGAGTCTTTTCCAATGAGTCAACTCTTCGCATGAGGTGGCCAAAGTACTGGAGTTTCAGCTTTAGCATCATTCCTTCCAAAGAAATCTCAGGGCTGATCTCCTTCAGAATAGATCTCCTTGCAGTCCAAGGGACTCTCAAGACTCTTCTCCAACACCACAGTTCAAAAGCATCAATTCTTCGACACTCAGCCTTCTTCACAGTCCAACTCTCAGATCCATACATGACCACAGGAAAAATCATAGCCTTGACTAGATGGACCTTAGTCGGCAAAGTAATGTCTTTACTTTTGAATATACTATCTAGGTTGGTCATAACTTTCTTCCAAGGAGTGTCTTTTAGTTTCATGGCTGCAGTCACCATCTGCAGTGATTTTGGAGCCCCTCAAAATAAAGTCTGACACTGTTTCCCCTTCTATTTCCCATGAAGTGATGGGACCAGATGCCATGATCTTCGTTTTCTGAATGTTGAGCTTTAAGCCAACTTTTTCACTCTCCTCTTTCACTTTCATCAAGAGGCTTTTTAGTTCCTCTTCACTTTCTGCCATAAGGGTGGTGTCATCTGCATATCTGAGGTTATTGATATTTCTCCCAGCAATTTTGATTCCAGCTTGTGTTTCTTCCAGTCCAGTGTTTCTCATGATGTACTCTGCGTATAAGTTAAATAAGCAGGGTGACAATATACAGCCTTGACGTACTCCTTTTCCTATTTGAAACCAGTCTGTTGTTCCATGTCCAGTTCTAACTGTTACATCCTGACCTGTATACAGATTTCTCAAGAGGCAGGTCAGGTGGTCCGGTAGTCCCATCTCTTTCAGAATTTTCCACAGTTTATTGTAAGGTTTGGTTTTGAAAAGTTAATATACTCTTTTACAAAATAATGTGAAGTGAAGTGAAGATGCTTAGTCATGTCTGACTCTTTGAGACCCCATGGACAAAAGTAAGTACTAAAGTAAGTAGCTTACCAGGCTCCTCCATCCAGGGAATTTTCCAGGAAAGGGTACTGGAGTGGATTTCCATTTCCTTCTCCAGGGGATCGTCCCAACCAAGGGACTGAACCTGGGTCTCCCACATTGCATGCAGACACTTTACTGTCTAAGCCACCAGGGAAGCCAAAGTGAAGAGAAACACTGGAGCAATTACATAGATCAGTGGTTGAGGGGAAGACAAAACTGGAGGAGGGAGTGTCACTATATAAACATTCAAATCATCTGTAGAGTTTTCCCAAAACATTTATCTCCTTGGGCTTTTCTCATTCAGATATGACTCAACAATTATTGGATGAGCCTAAACAGAGAGATTTTTAAAAAGTGATTCTGCAGTTCTGCTTTCTCCTTCAGCTTAAGTAAAAGTCCCTGATCTAAAGGATGATAATAGTAATAATTATAGTAATAAAAATGATAACATTGATGTAAACTGCTTCTGATTATTTATTCAGATAATTTTTCTAGAATAACATTTTCCAAAGTAGCATAATACAAAATGATGTTCCATGTATATAAA
>SJYC01058336.1:0-11406 GCA_006408675.1 Madoqua kirkii | reverse complement strand
CTATCTAAAAAATAGACACATGTACAGATACAATACATATCCAAATCCATTTTAGTAATATGTAATAAACAAAACTAGTTGTTTTTTTTTCGCTACTTCTCAGAACATTTAACATGCAAAGGTGTATTGTGAACCTCTCAAGCAGAAAAATGGTAAATAACATATACTAAACCTATAGAACATTTTTTTTATCTAACCCTCAGCTTTATCATTGTTATTTTTTATAATAATTTAAATGGACATATTTAAATTTTTGGCATATGTTCGGCATATTTATTTCACTTATATTGTCTCAGCATGTACACTCATATTTGTGTATTCAGTCTTTTGCTACCCAGAGTGTGAGAATAAGTTTAATAATTTATTCCTGTGTAGTGTATAATGTATTGTAAACCTTCGAAGATGATTGCCTGATATTTGAAGTAAAGGTTCCAATGTTTGAGTATAAAAGATAGGTGTGCATTTAGAAACCATTTATTGAACTAGTCTGATCATTTATTGAACTAGTCTGATAAAAGAGTACAGCTAGCAACCAGAAGCAAGGTATTTGATAACTGGAGTAGAAAAAAGCAGTAAATTATTGCAAATTACTGATCATTCTTTTAATTGAGCTGCTTTTCTCTGTGTGTGTATGTGTGTGTGTGTTTAGCAGAGCTTTATTAAAGTGAAAAAGAGACAGAGAAAGTTTCTGACATAGACATCAGGAGGGGGATGGACAGTGTTCCCCTGGCTAACCTTTAGCAAGGCGATTATATACTTTTTAAATTAGTTATTTCAATAAATTAAAAGAATGTTTCGAGGTTGCAAATATTTTATCAGACCCACTCCCACAATGTACATTTTAAAATAACAAGATTAGAACTTAATAATAGTAAGATTATACCAGACCCACTCCCATAATATACATTCTAAAGGATCAGGATTGGTCAGAAGGGTTTTAGGAAGGAGAAACTGTACTCAAGCAGGATACACTGTTGTTATATAATCCTTAGTACAGAGTTTAAGCTGAGTTGTTTTTTGGGTAATCATCAGTTCTGGGCTTAAGGAGAAAACCTTTTAGGTGACTAAAATGAAGGATTGTAAAGAGAAAAAAGAAAAAGACATTTGTTATTTCCTCCTCCTTGAGAATTCCAGACCCCTATCTCCTCTTCAAGAGCCTCAGACCCCACCTCCTCCTCGGGGAACCCCGACTTCTTATCAACCTGTCTGGGAATTAATTCTCTCACTCCTCCCTTTTCTTTTAGGAGAATTATGTTGCCAAGCAAAAGGGGCATCATTTCATTTCATAAATACTTCCTGCTGTTCAGGTGCGTTGTCCCTAAACTGTTGGGGCAGCATATTCTCCTAACCCTCTTATTGAGGGTCTCTAATTCAGGGCCCCCTAGTAATAGTTGGAGGAGGCTGTGGCACTCGTAGGAGCCTGGACAACCATTTGTAACTTGAAAACTTTCAGACGGTTAGAAACGAACCCTATTCTGCAATTACAGATGTAAGGTAAAATAGTCATTAAACCAAGTTAAAACATAATCAGAATTAAAAGTTACATTATATCCATAGTTAAGGTACAATGTTATTCCAGTCCATTTTAGGATTATTAGATGTCATCAGATCAAGAAGAGTTGAAGAAAGTCTTTTATTTATTTATTTATTTTTTGGCATGTAGCCAAATTATGTTACCTATCTCTCAGTTCAGTTCAGTTCTGTCGCTCAGTCGTGTCTGCCACTTTGCGACCCCATGAATAACTATGCCAGGCCTCCCTGTCCATCACCAACTCCCAAAGTTCACTCAGACTCACATCCACTGAGTCCGTGATGCCATCCAGCCATCTCATCCTCTGTCATCCCCTTCTCCTCCTGCTCCCAATCCCTCCCAGCATCAGAGTCTTTTCCAATGAGTCAACTCTTCGCATGAGGTGGCCAAAGTACTGAAGTTTAAAGTAAAACTTTGTATTACACATTTGGCTTACTAATATACCTTAGCTTTATCTGAAGAAATATGTTTTTTCTCAATAATTTCACATGTATAACTTAGAGGTATAGAATCAGAAGAGACTGAAATGGAAGTGCTTGTGAACTAGGTAGAAAACTAGCATGGGGGGATCGGAGAAGGTAAGAGTAAAAAGTAGGGGAGAGTAACCATTTGCTACTCATTGAAAAAGATTCTGATGCTGGGAGGGATTGGTGGCAGGAGGAGAAGGGGTCGACAGAGCGTGAGATGGCTGGATGGCATCGCTGACTCAATGGACGTGAATCTGAGTGAACTCTGGGAGTTGGTGATGGATAGGGAGGCCTGGCGTGCTTTGATTCATGGGGTCACAAAGATTCGGACACAACTGAGTGACTGAACTGAACTGAACTGAACCATTTATTATAAGAATGTGGAGACAGAGTTTGTCATGACTTGAGTAAAACATCCCAATGCATTTGGAGAGACCAAAACCAGATTGGAACAAGAGAAAGTGAAAACAGCTGTGTTGCAACTCTCTTTCCTTTTTTTTTTTTTTTTAAATATTTTTTAAGGGTTCTCTTTAAATACTTCTGTGCTTAAACGGTTCAATAAAGGTAATTATGTAGGGATTTTAGAGGCAGATAGGAAAGAGCCACCAAAATGCTGAGGGCAATGCTTTCTATATTCTGGTTTACTCAGAGGAATATTTTCAAAGTACAAACTAGACTAGATCTCAGGGAAATATTCCATAACTTTTATTTTATTTGAGTATATGTGTGTGTGTGTGTGTGTGTATGTAAGCACATGAACTGAAATATTTATGCTCCCCAAATGGATTTTAGACATCTTTGATGAAACACTAGGGCTTCCCTGGTGGCTTAGACAGTAAAGCGTCTGCCTGCAATGTGGAAGACCTGGGTTTGATCCCTGAGTGGGGAAGATCCCCTGGAGAAGGAAATGGCAACCCACTCCAGTACTCTTGCCTAGAAAATTCCATGGATGGAGGACCCTGGTAGGCTATAGTCCATGGGATTGCAAAGAGTCAGACACGACTGTGCAAATGTAACACTTATTCCACTTTAATGAAAATGGTGATTCTGATAGAAATATGCGAACTGTGATTAAGGCAGAGGACAGTGAAGAGAAAAAATAACAATATGACATGTATTGAATCAAGGCAGTCCATGGGGTCGCAAAGAGTCGGACATGAGTGAGCAACTGAACTGAACTGGGACAGGAAACTTCTGTCACTCATTCTTCACCTATCAAGTGAAGATAATAATAGTTTCAAGTTCCAGAGGGTTCTTATGACAATTCCATGTGTTAATACCTAGAAAGGTCTTGGGTTGCCAATAACCATGTTTGTTTTGTATGTCTATAAGTTGTTTGTCTTTTGTAAATAAATTCATTTGTACTATTTTTAGATTCTACATATAAATGATATCATATTTGTCTTTGTCTGACTTTCTTCACTTGGTATAAAAATCTCTAAGTCCATCCATGTTTCTGAAAATGACATTATTTCATTATTTTACATAAATGAATAACATTCCACTGTGTATAAGTACCATATCTTCTTTATTCATCCATCGGTGGATGGACACTTAGGTTGCTTCCAAGTCTTGGCTATTGTAAATAGTGCATCTCTCAACATCAGGATGAATATATCTTCTGAATCAGAGCCTTTGTCTTTCCTGGATGCATGTCCAGAAGTAGAATTGCTGGATCATATAACAACTCTATTTTCAGTTTCTTTACAGAATTTCCTTACTGTTCTCTATAATGGCTGCAACAGTTTACATTCCCACCAACAGTGTCAAGGGGTTCCCACTTTTTCCATGGTCCTCAAGGCCATTCTGACCATAGTGAGGTGATTCCTCATTGTAATTTTGACTTGCATTTCTCTAATAATTAGTGATGTTGAACATCTTTTTGTGTACATGTTGGCCATCTTTATGTTTTCGTTAGAGAAATATCTATTCAGATGTTCTAAATAGAAGATTTTTTGATGGGGTTGTGTTTTTGTTGTTGTTATTGAGTTACATGTACTATTTGTACATTTTGGAAATTAAACTTTTGTCACTCTCATTATTTGCAAATATTTTTTCCAGTTCTATAAGTTGTTATTCATTTTGTTGATGATTTATTTTGCCATGCAAAAACTTGTTAAGTTTGATTAGGTCCCATTTAGTTTTACTTTTAATTCTATGTAGCAGAATTATTTTAATACACATGATATAAAGAATTGCCTAATATTACATGAAAACTCTCAGCATAGATTTATGGGTCAGTCTGGACTAAAATTTTTAAAAAAATTAGAAAATAGGTGTTACTTTCAAGTGTTTACTATTTGTGTATTTTAATGGTATTCTAATATGTCATTGCATATCATTGGAACAGATATTGAATAATAGTCTCAAGATTGAATTATTAAAATTAAATATTGAAGAGTTCAAATTGAACATATTAGCAGTCCATAGAAATATGGAGCTATCCATTTTTTTTCAGTTTTATTATAATATTGATGAAAAGAGAACAATGAAGCTCACCAAATTAAAAGGCATCAAAGCATTTAATGTACTAGTTGTAAAGCCATGTAGGGAAGCCCACATTTTTATCATATCATTAGGTGCACGTGAATAAGATATTTACTATTTCATAGTCTAGCATGCTTCAGATAAACTCAGCCTAAATTTGTGTTTACTCAGCAAAATGTTCAATTTATCTACTTACATTCAGATATTTTGGGACCAAATGCATAGCAAAACATCTATGCTTTTTACATTTTGAGGCTTAAATTCATTGTTTTCTATATTCATCCAATTAGTTATTCTTTAAAAATGGGTATAGCTAAATTAGAGTTCAGTTCAGTCTCTCAGTCGTGTCTGACTCTTTGCGACCCCATGAATCACAGCAGGCCAGGCCTTCTTGTCCATCACTCACTCCCAGAGTTCACTCAAATTCATGTCCATCAAGTCGGTGATGCCATGCAGTCATCTCATCCTCTGTCATCCCCTTCTCCTCCATCCACAATCCCTCCCAGCATCAGAGTCTTTTCCAAGAGTCAACTCTTTGCATGAGGTGGCCAAGGTATTGGAGTTTCAGCTTTAGCATATATATATATATATATTCAGTTCAGTTCAGTTCAGTAGCTCAGTAGTGTTCGATTCTTTGTGACCCCATGAATCGCAGCACGCCAGGCCTCCCTGTTCATTGCCATCTCTCAGAGTTCACTCAGACTCACATCCATCGAGTCTGTGATGCCATCCAGCCATCTCATCCTCGGTCGTCCCCTTCTCCTCCTGCCCCCAATGCCTGCCAGCATCAGAGTCTTTCCCAATGAGTCAGCCCTTCACATGAGGTGGCCAAAGTACTGGACTATCAGCTTTAACATCATTCATTCCAAAGAAATCCCAGAGCTGATCTCCTTCAGAATGGACCGGTTGGATCTCCTTGCAGTCCAAGGGACTCTCAAGAGTCTTCTCCAACACCACAGTTCAAAAGCATCAATTCTTTGGTGCTCAGCCTTCTTCACAGTCCAACTCTTGCTGATCTCCTTCAGAATGGACCGGTTGGATCTCCTTGCAGTCCAAGGGACTCTCAAGAGTCTTCTCCAACACCACAGTTCAAAAGCATCAATTCTTTGGTGCTCAGCCTTCTTCACAGTCCAACTCTCACATCCATACATGACCACAGGAAAAACCATAGTCTTGACTAGACGAACCTTAGTTGGGAATATCTCTGCTTTTGAATATACTATCTAGGTTGGTCATAACTTTTCTTCCAAAGAGTACGTGTCTTCTAATTTCATGGCTGCAGTCACCATCTGCAGTGATTTTGGAGCCTAAAAAAATAAAGTTGGACCCTGTTTCCACTGTTTCCCTTCTATTTGCCATGAAGTGATGGGACTGGATGCCATGATCTTCATTTTCTGAATGTTGAGCTTTCAGTCAACTTTTTCACTCTCCTCTTTTACTTTCATCAAGAGGCGTTTTACTCCTCTTCACTTTCTGCCATAAGGATGGTGTCATCTGCATATCTGAGGTTGTTGATATTTCTCCCAGCAATTTTGATTCCAGCTTGTGTTTCTTCCAGTCCAGCATTTCTCATGATGTACTCTGCATATAAGTTAAATAAGCAGGTATCAAATTGCCAACATCCGCTGGATCATGGAAAAAGCAAGAGAGTTCCAGAAAAGCATCTATTTCTGCTTTATTGACTATGCCAAAGCCTTTAATTGTGTGGATCACAATAAATTGTGGAAAATTCTGAAGGAGATGGGAATACTAGACCACCTAACCTGCCTCTTGAGAAATCTGTATGCAGGTCAGGAAGCAACAGTTAGAACTGGACATGGAACAACAGACTGGTTCCAAATAGGGAAAGGAGTACGTCAAGGCTGTATATTGTCACCCTGCTTCTTTAAATCAACTTCCTTGGTGGCTCAGTGGTAAAGAATCCACTTGCCAATATTTGCAAATGCAAGAGACTTGCTTTCAATCCCTTGGTCAGGAAGATCTCTTGGAGATAGAAATGGTAACCCACTGCAATACTTTCACCTAGAAAATCCCATGGACAGAGGAACCTGCCTTACTGCAGTCCATGGAACTACAAAGAGATAGACACAAATTAGTAACTAAATAGAAAGAAAATATAAACCACATTTTTAAAAAATATGGGAAATATGAACAAAACAATAATGAATATACGTATCTGTAAGGATAGTCTAAGAAATCTATTCTACAAAGAGCAGGCCCATAATTACTTAGAAATACAAATGTTAAGTTGCAATGAAAATATCTCAGCAGTTTAATTTGGAAATGCATATGTGTAAGTTCTTTCTTGTTTTTATAAATAACTGACTATTTTGATGGTTTCAAGACATACTTGTATAATAATTGCATATCTGTCATAATTGAAAGCATGAGTAAAACAAAATCTATGCAAGTAGGGGCATGGCCCCACTCCTCAGAATAATTGCATATTCTGTCATGTCTGATTGCTTAAGTAGTACAAAAAGGAAAGAACAAAAATAGACTTCACAAATCAGTCATACTCAGAAAAAAATGAAATTAAATAGAAGTAAATGAATACTACTAGAATACTCCCATACTTTTCATAGATTAAAAAGAATAAACAATGCACATATGCTTGCTACACTTCTTAGCTAGTATTATGATTGACACCTTACTAAAATCCCAAATTTGCCAATCAGTAAATTTTAACATTGCTCTGTAAATGTGTGCTACAAAGAAATTTAAGAGATAATCTCTAACTTCAAGGAGTTTATAGTTAACTAAAAATACAACCTTATTGTTCAATATTACATGAATGCTTTTAAATTAACAGAGTATTGCATTAAGCAAATTAAAAAAGTATTATTGTGACTGATGCTTAGAAACTATAGCAACCAAGTGTCTTAGAAATGGAAGGGAAAATTTCCATACAAATAAGTATATGAGGATTAGCTTTTGGGAACACTACTGATATTTAGAGTTGAAGTCCGAAGATAAAATAGGGTGTTTGGATTACGTTTAAAACATCTCTTCTATTTTAACAATTAGAGAAATGCATACACAGAGTATATCCTAAATGCACGTAGGCCAAAAGACAGGAGGAAACACAAACTGGAGATGGGTAGAGGTCTTCACAGAAGAAACTCTAGACATGGTTGGTTTTTAGCTGCATTTTCAAACAGGAGGCCATGTGAGTTCAAATGGGCTTCAATTCAGTTTAGTCACTCAGTCGTATCAGACTCTGTAACCCCATGAATTGCAGTACACCAGGCCTCCCTGTCCATCACCAACCCCCAAAGTTCACTCAGACCCACGTCCATCAAGTCAGTGATGCAATCCAGCCATCTCATCTTCTGTTGTCCCTTTCTCTCCTGCTCCCAATCCCTCTCAGCATCAAGGTCTTTTCCAGTGATTCAACTCTTTGCATGACGTGGCCAAAGTACTGGAGTTTCAGCTTTAGCATCAATCCTTCCAAAGAAATCCCAGGGCTGATCTCCTTCACAATGGACTGGTTGGATCTCCTTGCAGTCCAAGGGACTCTCAAGAGTCTTCTCCAACACCACAGTTCAAAAGCATCAATTCTTTGGAGCACAGCTGTCTTCACAGTCTAACTCTCACATCCATACATGACCACAGGAAAAACCATAGCCTTGACTAGGCAGACCTTAGTCGGCAGAGTAATGTCTCTGCTTTTGAATATACTATCTAGGTTGGTCATAACCTTTCTTCCAAGGAGTAAGCATCTTCTAATTTCATGGCTGCAGTCACCATCTGCAGTGATTTTGGAGCCCCCTAAAATAGTGTGACACTGCTTCCACTGTTTCTCCATCTATTTCCCATGAAGTGATGGGACCGGATGCCATGATCTTTGTTTTCTGAATGTTGAGCTTTAAACCAACTTTTTCGCTTTCCTCTTGCACTTTCATCAAGAGGCTCTTTGGTTCTTCTTCACTTTCTGCCATAAGGGTGGTATCATCAGCATACCTTAGGTTATTGATATTTCTCCCGGCAATCTTGATTTCAGCTTATGTTTCTTCTAGTCCAGCGTTTCTCATGGTGTACTCTGCATATAAGTCAAATAAACAGGGTGACAGTATACAGCCTTGATGTACTCCTTTTCCTATTTGGAACCAGTTTGTTGTTCCATGTCCAGTTCTAACTGTTGCTTCCTGACCTGCATACAGATTTCTCAAGAGGCAGGTTAGGTGGTCTGGTATTCCCATCTCTTTCAGAATTTTCTACAGTTTATTGTGGTCCGCACAGTCAAAGGCTTTGGCATAGTCAATAAAGCAGAAGTAGATGTTTTTCTAGAACTCTCTTGCTTTTTCCATGATCCCATGGATGTTGGCTATTTGATCTCTGGTTCCTCTGCCTTTTCTCACTCTTAAGTTTCTCTAATTCCAGACGAAGGAAAAACTGTATTTATACATATAGATATAGGTGTCAAACAGTTTGCATAAAGGATAGCAAATACATTAGAGTTGCTGCTAAGGGGCATTGTAATGTAATGAATCCAGAAAAGAGAAACAGAAATCATTGAAGAACCCTGAGAATATAAATAATACTAACGATAGCAAGGATTTGACTCTTTGACATGTGGACATGTTCATATGCATTGTCGTATACAGTGAGAACATACAACCTTCTGAGACAGAAACGTGACTACCGTTTTGCCTTTCAGTGAAAGGTTTAATGTTCCTTTCTCTTTGTAAAATGGAAATAAGGTCATACCTATCTCTCTGGATTGCTTTATAAATTAAAATTTACATGTATTATAAATAGCATATCAGGGTGCTTGGTATAATCCAGAGATTTAATAAATAATTCTGATATTTTTAAAAAAGCAATGTTAAAAAATAATAAAGTTTAAAGATGTTTTTGTGGTGGTGTGTAGCTAAAAAGCAGCAAGACTAATACTGTGTTAAAGTATTTTGACTCCACGTTGATTTTTTTCTTATATACTGCACTTCTATTTTTATATGAAAGATACCAGATTTACAAATTGACATTTCATTTAACTAACATGAATTTCTCAAATTGTAAATTTTATTAAAAGGAAAGAGAACCTTCTTGCTCTTTTTTTAACTCTCATGTTCATATTTATTATAAGCAAAATGAAAATCAACATAAAGGAATATGACATCACTTTGTGAACTCAAGAATAACCCAGTAATTCAGTCTTCTCAGCCATGAGGGAAGCTCTACCTTTCCATTTCTATGTTTGAGTCTCAGGTCTAGAAGGCATATCTATTGCCATGGAAATATTGGAAAGGAATATGTGGTACTTGGAAGGCATTGTCTGTTAAGCTTTTTTCTGAGCTATCTGTACCCTTGTCTAATGAGCAGTGATGATGACTGTAATATCCAGTTAGTGATTCTGGGCACTGTGCAGACTACAGGTTTTTTCCTCAGCTGCTGCCTCAGATCTCTTAAAGAAGTATGGGAACATCTGAATGCTCTGTTGGAGGCACATCAGTCAGTTTAGTCACTCAGTCAGATCCAGCTCTTTGTGACTCCATAGACTACAGCATGCCAGGCTCCCCTGTCCATCATCAATTCCTGGAGCTTGCTCAAACTCATGTCCATCGAGTTTTGATCAAACCCATGTTCATGGCTCAAACTCATATTCTTCGTTGGAGGCACAGAAATGCTTTAAACTGTCTTTACCTGGACATGCTCCTACACCAGCCATCTCCACTACATCACATCACTCTCTATTCATATTGATGCCAATTTTTAACTGCTGAGTGAAGCACAATTTCTCTCTGCTGTTATGCACCTGAAACTGCCTGTAATTTCTGCTTTTGTCCCATCTTGTTGGTGAAGACAAGGAGTAGGTAAGGGTACAAGGCCCTTTCTATAGAAACATAATGATGTCTCTCATGCTTATGAAATGAAGCAGGATACGAACTCCGGAACAAAATCTCTAATATAGCGCTTAATTGTTTTTTGAGAAGGTCACCAAAACAGCTTAATGGTGGAAAATACAGTCCTTTCAATAAATCATCCTGAAACTAGGTAGATGCGTGAAAATAAGTAACTTCAACTTCTGTATTGCTCCATAAACAATAATTAATTTGGATATATTATAGACCCATATAATAAGTATCTTTTCTTTTGAAAATGATGTTTAAGACTGGAAAAGGTTTCTTAGATTGTACACAGAAAGCACTAGCCATTAAAAAAAGCCTTAAATGAATATTTCTCTATCAAAATTTAAATAATTTTCTCACAAACACAAGACAATTAAAATACAATTTATATACTGATAAACGTTGTCCATGTGTATATCTGACAAAAGGCGTATTTAGAATATATACGTGAAGTTCATGACTAAATAATAAAGGTAACAGCCCAATAAAAAATAAAACCTGACAAAAGATTTGAAGACACAATTAGCACAAGAGGAAATTCACATACAAGATTCTCAACAGCCTTACTTATTAATGAAATGCAAATTAAAATTACAATGAAACATTGCTAGGTATTTAACAGAATGGATAAAACTGAGAAGACTAATGCCAAATGTTTCTGTGGAGGTGGAGCAACTACAATTCTCATATAATATTTGCATGTTTCTTATGTAGTTGAAGTTACATCTCTCCTGTGAACTAGTAATTTTTACTTGTAAGGATTTATCCAAGATAAATGAAATTAAAATGTCCCAAAACTTGCATACAAAAATGTTCAAGGCAGATTTATCCCTAATAGTGAACAACTGTAGCGTGGAAAAATGTCCACAAATAGGAGAATGGATAAGAAAAGAGTTATATATTTATATAATAAAATAGTGTTTAGCAATACTATACATCCCTGTAATAATATGATGGATCTCCAAAACATCATGTTGAATGGAAGAATTCAGAATCTAAATAGTATGATTGCATTACATGGTGTTTAAATATGAGAAAACTGATACCTTACACTGCTAGTAATTAGAAT